>CM060478.1:5797726-5867726 GCA_030544235.1 Lepturacanthus savala
AGGCGCTTGGGTCGGACAAAATCTCAACCAATGTTCTTAAACTTTTGCCTCGGAACTACCCCCCCAACTCTTCACTTCATCTTCTGGGACTCAATCAGGACATCATCCATCCCCACCATCTGGAAAACATCAACCATCATCCCTGTACTCAATAAGCTACGGCCAGCTGAACCAAATCACTACCGCCCAGTCGCACTTACCTCCTGCCAGTTGTCAGACCACAGCTGGACACATATCAGTTTGCACACAGAGCCACGGAGGATGCAGTAGCCAAAACCTGGAATCACCCGGCACCTTTGCATCCATCCCCTTCATTTACTTCAGCTCAACTTCAGTACAATTCAACACCATGAAATGATCAAGAAGCTCTGTCAACTCAACATATCACCATGCCACATCCACTGGGTCCACAACTCCAATAGGCCTCAAGCAGGAAGGATTGGCATTCACCAGCCGACACCAGTGATACTGAAGCCCCACAGGGTTCTGTCCTCAGCCCCTTTCTCCAACACTAATCCCCACATACTCCAAGTACTCAGAATGCACTGCCATCCTAGATCTCAGGTCTCAGTGACAATGACTCCATTACTGCTTATCAACACTCCATCTGTCACTTCACTCGGTGCGCCGACAAATTCCTGGAACTGAACGCACTGGACTGGTTCCCACCTCCATCTGTAACCAAGCAGTTGATCACTTCAAATAACTCAGATTCGCTATAAAAAATACACTGACACAATCTACAAAAAAGTTCGAGCAAATGCTTCTTGTTAGCTGCAAATTCTGTGCTCTTTCTGTTGCCCCCCCACCTTCTATCATTACCCATCATCCTCTGCTGTTCTCCCTGTTTGTACAGCATGCTGTCCATCGCCAACAGAAACTGACAAAAATACCACACACCGCATCCAATTTCTAAAAGCTCAACCATGGAGCTGTCACACACCTGGCACAAAGAATAGCCAGTGAACCGGATCACCCTCTCAAACCACACTCCCATCTGGGCGCAGATACAGAACCCAATAATGGAGATGGGCTCGTTTCCACAAGAGTTTTGTCCTGTCTGCCATCTCTGCCCTTAACAACCTCCCTAAATAACCCTGCATGGACTCCAGCCTCCTGAGTGTGATTTGTGTTGTACCTATATGTGTTTTTTTAGTGTCAAAAGTCCATTCTCGGTGTCAAATGTCCAATGCATCGTTTTTAAAGAATAATAATTACTGATTGATGAGTTAGTAATATTTAATTGTGTCTTACCGACTACGGTCAGGAGCATGTTGTCCAGCAGCAGAGCCACAAACACAAGACTATTGCTCCTCTTGGATCCATCTGATTGGGTTGAAGTGATGCTCATCCAGTCCCACAAAGAGACGCAAAACATAACATGTCCCATAGACAGAATAGAGTGACTGGTCAGACAGACAGAAACTGAGGAGCAGAGAGGAGGAGCAGAGGGGAGTCTAGAGGAGGAGACGCTCTTTCTATTGATGCTGACGTCAGTCAACCTGTATGTAGTCCAGCGTCCGTCAGAGCTGAACCACATCCTGGACCACAGCATTTTTGGGCTCCCCCTCCCTCTGTTAACATTGTCATCATTATCTTCTTTATTATCATCATCTACAAAACTTCTGCTTCCTATATTTTTGTCATCACAGGACAACTGACCAATCACATGACTCTGATTATCAGCTGTAACCTGAAGCGTCTTTTGAAGACGTTGAAGATCAGTCACAGATTGAATCAGGAGCTGATGATTCTATGAAAACTTCCCCTTTGTTAGACAATAAGATGATTAAGCCTCACGAACATTTAGGAAAAAACAAACCGATTCAAAGTCGATCTATAAAACTCTATATTTCTGCTCAATATTTCAGCGGCTAAACATTCAGTGGAAACCAAATGAAGCTGTTAATGAAGCACGTAGATACAAATACATCAAATAAAATCAAACCTTACAACTTCAACCATCATTTCAAACAACATACAGGCACCCCCTGGTGGTCAGGGAGCAGATTGCGTCACTGACTCCTGAACTGAACCTTCTGCTGGCGTCACACTCACCACTATAAAACTAAACAACTATAACCTGGGTATACACATTCCTTCATTGCACGTGTCACCTCAGTCTGGACACCAAGGACGCAATTTTCTCCTCATCTTGGAAGCCAATCACAGAAGGGAAGGGTGCAGCAAGACGTTGACGAGACACAGAAGCCACTCTGTTGATAAATGTGGATCTAACATGGAGGCAGCCGGTAATTTACCTTTTGATGCAGCCTTAGAAAGTGTTCCAAGTACCTTAGACTGCAAGTTTATGTTAAAATATAGGCAACTTTTAGCGCTAAACTACTTCATCGTCATCGCTTATTAGGTAAGTCATTGGGTATGTTTGATATGATTGGCTATAAGCTACATACAGATTCATCTGATAGACATTCATAGAGCCCGATAAACGGCTCTGGGCTTCCAGAGACACACTTCCAATATGAACAAATGATGGTTTACAATCCATATATCAATCTACAGTGATATGAGGTATAATGTTATCCAGATTCTATATAATCTGAAAAACAGAAAGATACAGGTCAACACCTGAAATTTGTTCTTGGACACGTGGGTCAGTTTTAGCTGACAGTTTAAACCTGCTTCTCCTGAAGAACAGCTGAGGGGGATTATAGGTGTCATGGCCTCCTCCTCCTCCTGTGAGGAGTTATAGGTGGATGTTTCTATATATAACCACATCCATTCAGGAGAGGAGTATTAAATTAGTGCTGACCTGTTGAACTGCCTTGTCTAGGAGAGAACTATGATTCAACCTCAGCCATAGGTAGGTACATTTTACACTTATTGTGTAGGGCTACTTAATTTAAAACAAAATCTAAATAAGCAAACAAAAGCACCTCCAAAATCAAAAGGTCCTCATCTTTTGTGAAATGGGGTGAAATGATACCTGAAACTATGACTTTGGGTCTGGCTTCGGCCATTTGACATTTGCAAGGTATAGTACTTTGGTGTGTGGTTTATTTTGGAAATAAAACAGGATTTTTTTGTATTTATGTTCAACTTCTGAGCTCGTGGCTGCATAGCGCTTTCGCTCCCACTCCTACTCATTTCACTTTAAGGGGTGCCTTTTTCTTTCAGGGAGTGGAGTGATAGAGACATTAATGTTATGTTCAATATCTGTGATGTTCAAATCTTAGGATGTTTAATGGTTTGCAAACCACTTACAAGGTGCCAGCTACATCTTTTTTCTTCTATTTATTTATGACTTAGGTCTGCAATGTGAGCATATGCCATGCCCTGGGGTACTCTACTAGCCAATTAAATACATTATGAGATGTAGGAGTGAGGTCAAGAGGTTTGTCTCTACCCTTTACTCCTTACTCCTAGAACCATCTAATGGGCCTTTGGCTGTTCAGGTGTGGGTGAGAGACTTTGGTCTATCCAATATGGAAATGTGTTGGTTGATGATCTAGGACAATTTAGACAATTTTACATAAAAAAAAACTAAATCATAAACTCATACACAGAATCTAACTCTTTTCAAGGAAAAGATTCAAAATGAAGCTCATACTTTTTCCTGTTTGTGATCAATCCTCTCTTGATCATGTGGGATATTACATATGTACTGGGAATGTCCTGATGAATTAGTATCTTCCACTTTATGAGAGTTATTGGAGGTAACACACCATGTCCTCCTAGAATAGTCCATTTGAATGACACATCACCATTGAGCCTGTCTTCTATTCATACTCACACTCTATTAGTGGGATTGGCTGCAGCTAAAAGGATGCTATTCTGACGTTGAAAGCTCCCACACACACTCACAGCATTGGAATGAGAATTGTGTATTTGTATATAAGTATTGGTAATTTTTTGTTGTTTATCTGTATTATCTTACTTCGACCTCAAACGCTTTCTTAACATCAAGACTCTGACGACAGCTTGTCCCTTTGTCCACAGGTTTATTGACATTGCCAAGAAAGGTGAAACGAAAACATATATTATCAACACTGTGCTTATGTTTAACATGCAGATATGCACAATGTAAATATGCCACATCAACTTTTTTTGTGACAGGTTCTTTTAAAGTATAGTCTTTTTAATTTCAAATGTAATAAACATATTTTTAACATGGAATTAATTAACTAACAATCATAATTATGCTCCTATGAACTTTCAATGACCTTTTAACATTAAAGTAATTGATAAAAACAACTTGGTAGCTTTGCAGCATAAAATTGTTTCAACATTTCCTCAAATATAATGGTCTGCTATAATAAATAGCAATAAAATAAACTCGTACTTACCCATGATTACCAAAGACAAAACACGTCTAACTCTCACAGACGTGCTTTTTCCTAATCACTTCCTGGTTTTCTTAAAGGGACCACATACTGATACTGATGTCAGGGCCTGTCTTTAATATTTAATATCTCATCTGTGTTTTCTTTATTATTTTCTTTTAAATTTCAATTGGTTTAAAGTGCAAGGACACAAACAAAAGTAAAGACATTTAAGTGAGAAAATATTAAAACTAATCACCATTCTGATAAAAAAAGAAGCAGAAATACAATATCAGACATTTATCTGTTGAATTGTTGATCATGTACAGACCATAAACAAAAAAAAATAAAAGTACAGTAAATGTTGGGAAAGGAGGAGTTAATGATAATAAATTACAGAAGAGAAAAAAACATCTGTCAGCTTATTTACTTCCACACATTCAACAGCTGCAATTATATGTTCAAAATGTTTGATTTAGTCACGATTAATAAAATCTGAATTGTTGCTTCAAGCTTTATCAGAGAAATATGAGCAGTTTATAGATACGAGCATCACCTCCACATCACTGCACCACATAATCAGTCAGTCAATCAGTCTATCAATCAATCAATATTTGTCACATGCAGTGTGAAATTACAAAGTAATGGATTACTATAATCAGTTTACCTTTCCAGTAATGGAGTAATGTATCTTCAGGGTCAATCAGAATTTTCAGTAATCAGATTATCGGTCAGCTCCTTTTCATTAACTCCAGAACAGGGACGAGTATCATCCCTTTCAGACATAAAACACGTGAATGTTGGTCCTGTATTTCTTTTTCTCTAGTTGTTTATCCAGCTGCTGTTCTTTGACCTGAATGAATTTTCTAAAGCAGGCTCATAATAATTTGCATGTTAATATTACGCGGCAGACATGATAGAGAACAAATCCAACAGGTGGAGCGGGGCCAGAAAGGCCATTCATTAAAATAAGGAGATTAACTAAATAAATACTAACAAAATATTTATTTTGGTAAATAATAATAAAAAAAAGATTTGAAGTTGTCATATTCTATGTCTCAGTAATGATGGTGCTTGAAAATCTACAGCAAATTAACAGGAAGTACAGAGATACAACAGCAGAGACAGAGACACTTACTGTTGCTAATGAGCAGATTCTCTTTCTTCTTCTGTTTTATTAAAGCATTTGTAGAGTCTAATTCCTGCCTGTTACTGAATCTCAACAACTAGAATGTGAATTTCTTCATGATTAACATCAGAAGCGTTTGGCACATGCTCACTTTTTGTTTTGCTCAAGCTTGAACCTGAATAATCGGCACAAAGAATTTACAGACTAGTTTCTCCTGTTCATCGGTGACTTAGCTCTCTTCGTTTACCAACGCGTTTCCTCTGCTGATGAACTTGATGCACTGACGGTAGCAGCTGACGATCCGGGTTTGGCCCAGTTTGAAGGCCATGGACATGATGGCCATGCCCACGATGATGAAGAGCGAGGTCAGCATGAAGTATTTGGGGTGATTGGGCACAATGTCTCCAAAGCCGATGGTTGTGAGTGTGATAAAACAGAAGTAGTAAGGATCAAAATCCTTGAATTCTGTTTCCCACAGTGGTAGAATCAAACCTCCAAACAATATGTAAGCGAATACGATGAGAAGGATCAGGACAAAGGGAACATCCAGCATCTCCATCTCATCGCCCAATCCTGTGAAGTCCCAAATAGCGTGTCCTTTGGGCAGTTGGGGCATGCGGTCTAACTCCGGGCAGGACAGGCTCCTGAGCAGCGGCCCCTTTGTGAGCAAATTCTCCCTGGCGAGAATCTTCTCAAAGATCTCCTTGTTGTTCTGGAGCTGGATGGACTTGTGCCTCACGCCCACCTGGCTGTGCATCACCTGTCGGATGTCCATGGGTTCACGCACCACGACGTCATGGCTGAAGACAAAAGTGCCGTCTTCCAGCGCCTGGACGGTGGAGTCCCCGGGTCTCCTGTGAGCGTTCCAGGGGGACCAGGTGCGGGAGCGGAACCTTTTACAGAAGTTGTGGATGTTGATGTAGGCTCTGGACATCATCATAGCCAGGAAGTCGCCAACATCCACCAGGACCAGAAGCATGAGAGGGATCCCCACCATGGCGTACAAGACACAGACCACCTTCCCAGGGAGGGTCACCGGGTACATCTCCCCGTAACCTACAGCAACGACACATGGACACTCAGTGCTGTGAAGTACACTCAAACTATATTCAAACTATACTCAAATTATATTCAAACTACACCTCAATTATACTTAAACTACACTCAAACTATACTTCGTTGGCATTGGCATCAATGCTAATGGAGCTAAAGCCGTGCCAAATGTCCCTTTTAGTGCCAAATGTCATTTCAGTGTCAAAGCAGACATCTAGCGTGCGGTCAGAACAGTAAAAATTCAGTAGCTCCTACTGTAGGGTGATTTTAGGAGAATTCTGTCTGATTGCACCTATTTTCGGCTCGGACATTGTGTTTTTCGACCTGTCGATAGGTTTTCGACCACAGTTTAGTAACTTTTTGTTTGGACTTTTAAACCTGTCAGCTCCTCCTACAGCTGCCTTAGTAGCCATGTGCTTCACTTCAGAGAGCGGCTTATTGGTCGAAACCAAGGACAAAAACGTGTGATTCTGATGAGAGAACAACACAAATTCAAACACAAAGTTTAGAGTTTCAAAACCTCCTGTAGCAGGGGTGTCAAACTGCAGTCCTGGAGGGCCGGTGTGGGTGCAGGCTTTTGTTCAAACCAAGCAGTACCACACCTGATTCTACTAATGAAAGTCCTTAGCAAGGGCTGTAGTGGCTGATTAATAGAAACAGGTGTGTAACTCCTTGGTTGGAACAAAAACCTGCACCCACACCGGCCCTCCAGGACTGGAGCTTTCCACATGTGTCCTATAGCTACTGTTATTTGATGCATAGAGTGATTTCTTCATGAGTGAAGAACATCGTAGTCAAATTAATAGTATTAGTACTTTGTGTGCTACACCTAAAGAACTGTCCACTTCCTGAAATAGCATCAATAATTTACAGAGGTGCCATAGTAACATGAAGTTACCAAGGAAGCAAATGAAGCATGAGAGTGGAGATAAAACCACAAAACAGACTAAATTAACGTTCTCCTGCTCTGAGATTCTTCAGTATCCAGAGGTTACGAGACTTGTTGAAGACATGAAAACCACTTTCAACAGTGGAATCACCTGCTTTTAGAAAACTTGTCAGCAAGATCCCTGTTGTGACTCACAGCAAAAATGACAAAGTGAGCTATAATTAGATGGTATTACAGTTTTGAAGTAACTTGCCCAACACAGGATGCCTTTTATTGCAGGAGAATAAGAAAACAAACAAGCACTATGAGGCTTCACAGCTTCGCTGCTCGGCCCCAACAAGAGAACAGAGAAGACAGTCGGACCACTAACAAGCTCTAACAAGCTCTAACGAGCTCTGATATGCTTCTTGTGGTGGAGTAAAACGCTCTGAGAGCTTTGAGGCTTCCGCTACAGCAGAGCCATTAGCTGCTTCTTTTAACGACTAATGATCTGAAGGTCACTTACTAATGGTCTGGCCCCAAGTGCTGACACATCAAATCCTGTTCAGATGAAAGAAGAAAGAAATAATTTGATAAGCATAAAAATATGGATAATAATGGATTCATCATGATCACCGCAGTTATTCAGGACTCATTCTTGTGGGAGTATTGACTCCACGAGGAGGAGTTTTGCAAGAGGATCCTGCAATTGCTTTAGGGTCAGGGTCGGGTTAAAGTTGAGGGTTTAGGGTCAGGGTTTGTTTTTTTTGAGCCTGGAGGATTGATGTAGTGTTAAATTTACAGTTGTCATAGTGGTGTCTGTGCTGGTTTAGGGTTTATTGTTCAGAGGCTGTGCTGGTTTTGAGAACAAAAAGGACCTGGATCCTAGAACCATTAAGTTATCTGATCCGTTTCTCAGAAAATGGCTGAACAAACTCAGTAAGAAACAAAGTGGACACATGAGAAATGCTCAGAGACATTTTCCTTTACTGACATTTCTGTTAAAACGTTATTCCGGTAAATCCTTGTAGGTGAATGTCCCCTTGTGACCTCACTCCTGTATAGATACAGATTACAACATACACTACCGGTCAAAAGTTTGGGATCACTTAGAAATTTCCTTATTTTTGAAAGAAAAGCACTATTTTTTCAATGAATATAACTTTTAAACTAATCAGAAATACACTCTATGCATTACTAATGTGGTAAATGACTATTCTAGCTGCAAATGTCTGGTTTTTGGTACAATCATAGGTGTATAGAGGCCCATTTCCAGCAACTATCACTCTAATGTTCTAATGGTACAATGTGTTTGTTCATTGCATCAGAAGGTTAATGTAATAACTCATGAAGGTAAATAAAAGTGTGACTTTTTATGGAAAACACTAAATTGTCTGGCTGACTCTGAACAGTAGTGTACCTTGAGTCACGATTATTGGAAATTTAGGAGTTTGGATTCACAACGTTTTACCACAGCCTCATTGTTTCGGCTTTGAACCAAACAGCTGTTTTAACGCCACCTATGTGATGTTCAACAGCAGATCTCAGATCAGCTGATGGGACATAAACCAGGGATTCTCAAGTTTCTGTATCTTAAGGTTAATTTCTGATTGATTGAACATTCCAGCTCCCACAGAAACATATTTTGAGATCAACTTTCAAACTGGGCGACTGGGCAACTGTCTTCAGCTGAGCTGCAGCTGCTCTTTGATTCCTCGGTGACTAACAGGACATTTCTCCTGGAATAATGTGGGTGGAGCTTGGGTTTCACTGTCAGATCATGCGGAGACCAACCGTAAACTATAACTGCTCACATATTCCAACCATCCACAAACAGCTGCCGCAGATAATGAGCCACTGTCTTTTTATAGAAGCTTATTAGTCTGCAATAATCATACCTCTGCACAGTAAAAATTAAACTATATTATCTTGGTCTAGAATAAACTATCAACAAATTCAGTGACTTCTAAAAAAAAGACATTTAAAGAATGTTTGTATTCCTAATGAATATAACGTTATAGTAATCATTTCTAGATCCTTGTTATTACAGAAGTGTATTAGTGTAACACCAGAAACAGAATAATATCATGCAAACTGTTCCTGTTATAACAATATACCTTTTATCTTGTTATAGCTTGAAATGCTTGATGTTATTATGTGATAACATCTACTCTTATAATGTGAAAGTATCACATAACATAATTAGTTGTTGTCTGGACCATGATGCAGGATTATATCTGTCCTTTAATGAATCAAAAGGCAGTGACTGGTCCTGCATTATTAGCACCACGGTAGGAAACAACTCTTTGTTAAACTAGTGTCCACAAACACAGCACATGAATAGTCTGACTAACATCTGCTCTCAGCTCATCTGAGTTGTTCTCAGCGATCAGAAAATCTGCCTAGTTCAGGCCTTTTAGATCAAGAGTTACTTTTCCTTTAAGGTCTTTTCCCTCCTCACCAAAATGAGAGAGGAAGCATCACATCACTCATGACATGGAACAAAGAGCAGCTTTTAGATGATTTGATTGGTGGAAGACTTCAGGAGATGAGGATGATGATGTGACACAGTCACGTGTGATGGTGACAAAGTCGTCCAGAAGGTGAATGACAGATGGAAGTTGGTTGTTGTTCAGTAGGATCCAATAGAAAGAAGAATGATAAGAGGCTGTTCTTCACCTGGAAGTGACAATTATAGCAAACTAATAGGAATATTTCCAAGAACCACTAAAGAACCTCCAGGAATCTGGATGTAGAGGCAAAACTTTGAAGGTACTGATGATAGTGGTATAGCCCTGTGGCCAGAAAACGGGTTGATGGCAAATATTACGTTATTTGATGGAGAAACCAGATGCTCAGGTGGAGAGAAAAGACATCAGAAATAAATCTCTACTCACAAGAATCATTCCTGATAGTGATGCTGATGGGGCTGATTTGGTAGAAGCGGGAGTTGGATTCGGCCCAGATCAGGAAGCAAAAAAGGACTGGAGGTTACGGCAAGAATGAGAATTCATACATGACCTCGATGCCTGGGTGGAAACTGAATGTGAAGCCATGGAGACAGACACCAAGGCTTTAAAGCAACAACTTGACATGTTCACATCGTGTTGAAGTCATGAAGGAGGCAGAGTGGTCTGGATAAGGAAGTGTCTTCCTCTCCAGAGAAGGCCAACGCTGCCGATGGCAACGTTTTAGCTGCAAATACGGAGCAGCTGTGAGGTTTATTGGACGAAAACACACCACTGGTTGACACAAGTTACAAGGTGCAAGTTAGAATGGTGCGAAGGTGGAGTGTGAGCTGGAATCAAGGGATATTATTTTATTAATAGTTTCCCTGAGAGGCAAAAAGAAGCCGATACGATCGAAACTAACGCTGCTGAATTGCAGAACTGAAAGAAACTGCAGAGCCGTGTTAAATTTGACACAGTCATTTCATCCATTAGCAGCAATAGAATATTGATATTGATTCATGCAAAAAAGAGGCTGGTTTAGATGATTCCTATGTCTCCTCCATTAACTTTGATTCACTAGTGAAATAACCTCCAGCTGTTGATGCGTTTCGTCTGTAGTTTTATGAGATTTCCTGACATGTTTAGATGACTCGCTGTAGGAAGCACTTTCACTGATCAGTCATTAGCAGTAAAGTGCACTGAGCCACAAGCAAACCACAGCAGAGAAAGTCAGATGGAAAACGATAAATCAATAAACCCGCAATGTCACAAGATGAGATCAGCTAGATTACTTGAAACATGTCTGCTGAAGAATCAACATGTATGACTGATATTCAAGTTTTACAAATTCAAAAAGACACACAACAGAACTTTTACAGTTTTACGTTGAATCCTCTGTTGAGATTCAACATGTTTCAGTTTGTTTTCAGTAAAGACATCATTGACTCATTTCTACCTCCCTGAGACTCATTTTGAGGAATCATAAGAACTGTAAATGTTCTGATTGATGATCATAGATCATGTTGCTGGCTCCAGATCTCCAGGACTTACCAACTGTTGTGACCACGGTGCAGCAGAAGAACATGGAGCCATAAAACGTCCACCTGTCAGGTCTCTGGAACCAGATGGACTTGAACTCCTTTCGCATCTTAGTCTCCACGTCGAAAACAATTTCTTCATGTGTGTAGGATGTGTTTCCTTAAAGTAAAGAGAAATCAGAGCAGATCAATAATGATCTTTATCATTTAAATGTTGCTGAACTGTTGGAGTCATGCTTCAATTACAGCAGCTCATTAGAGGGAAAGAACCAAACTCACCACAGCAAGAGAGAGCATGAAGCTCCATGAATGTCAAAGAAACCTCCATAAACATCCATAAATATCCATGAACATCCACAAAACCTCTATAAACATCAATGAAACATCCATGAAGGTCCATGAACACCCATGAAACTCACAAGACCTGTCCATGAAACCTTCATGAACAAGAAACATCACTACAGCAAGAGAGAACATGAACCTCCATAAACATCCAAGAAACCTCCATAAACATCCATGAACATCCATGAACATCCACGAAACCTCCATAAACCTTCATGAAACCTTCCTGAACCTTCCTGATTCATTGCAATGAAGGATGGTTATGAGTTTTATAGATCGACTGTGAATCGGTTTGTTTTGTTCTAAATGTTTGTGAGACTTATCGTCCAACAAAGGAGAAGTTTTCACAGAATCTTCAGCTCCTGATTCAGTCTGTGACTGATCTTCAACGCCTCCTGAAGAACATTCACACTGATCAATCAATCAGGTTTCAGCTGATAATCAGAGTCATGTGATTGGCCAGCAGCTGCCCTATGGTGACATCGTTAATGACTGCTGAAAATGAGGATGCTGATTAGATGAAGAGGAAGATGCTAATATCATAAATATGCTTATATATTTAATGTATATCACATGCACCTACAGTATGTTTCCTAAATGTAAATGTGTTGAGGAAGATTTACGCCACATCTTCTCTTTTCTAATGTTTCTAATGATAAAGATAACAATAAAGAAAACAATGGTAATAATAATAATCATATTCACCCTTTATTGTCAAACCTTCCTATTAAATATGTTTTTCATATATAATAACTTAGTGTTTTTATCTTTGGATAAAGCTGGATTCTGTTGTGTGAGTCATTAAATAAACTTACTGGTAAGGGTTTGGACTTCAATGACCATCTGTCCTAAGAAGTCGTAGTACTCCTGCTGGTGCGGGGACCTGCTGGACCTGCTGGACCTGCTGGACCCGTTGGTCCCGTTGGTCTCTTCCTCTCCTTCAATGTGCCGGAACATCAGGGCCCCGAGAGCCGTATAGGCCACCAGAGACAGACACAGCATCAGGTGGGGAAGGAGCCGCCAGAACCGAGCCACACATTTCCTGGTCTCGTCCTTAGCACTGATTCCTCTCTTCAAGGCCACAGTCATCTTCTCCTTCTCTTTCTTTCCTCTTCTTTATCTTGTTCTTCTTTCTCTTGTTCTTCTTCTCCTTCTTCTTTCCTCCCTCCTTCTCCTCCTCCCCACTGTTCAGCTCCTGTGGTCTGTTAGGAGATGGAGCTGCTGTCAGAGCCAGGACACACACACACACACACACACACACACACTAACACCACACACACATACTAGGAGATCCTCCTCATTGACTGTAGAGTATTCGCGGCTCCGCCCTCTCTGCCTGCTGGAGGCTCTCAGAGACATAGTCTGTAATATGATGATAATAATATGGACTAATAATATAGTATATAGCAATATGAATATGTAACTAAAATATATAATTTACATAATTTATATTAGATTACACTACTATATGTATATGTTATATCTAATATGGATTTCATGTATGTATTTATGTTGCTTTGGCAACAACATTGTTCATTTCATCAACATTTATTCACACCAGTAAGAGACAGACAGAGACAGATAGACGTTTCACTTTTCAATAATATATTATTCAATTAATATTTAACAAGCAATGTCTCAGAGTCCAGTTCACTGGATTCATGTCAGAGTTCAGCATCATATTAAGATATTAAATACAATATATTATTATATTATATTTCAATTTCACTGAGGGAACCTCCCAAAGGGATCAATAAAGTCCTATCTAATCTAAAACAGGATACAGATGCTGGTCCTTGTTAGTCCAACAGGTCATTGAAGCAGCTGGAATTTATTCTGTTTCTCCACAGAGAAGAAGACACAAGATAAAAAAAACATCACTGCAAACATCTGTAACTGCATAAATATCATTAAGTTTTACTGTTTAGATCAGCAGGTTTGTTCATCTCCTTTGGAAATTAACAAACCTGCTGACAAACAAACGTCATATCTAATATATAATTAAAATAATGTATTACTAATAATACCCCGAAACATATAATTAATAAATTGTTTGGCTGTAAAATGACACATTTGTGACATGGCTGCTATGTTAAAATAGCAGAGAAAAATCTAAATGAAAACTGTTCATAGAAACTAGTTCCATTGGCCAATTACATATTTCTGGAGTAATAAACTGGTGAAGGTGATGTTTATTATGGGCTGAGCTGGTTTTATGTTTGTAAGTTTTTATTCAAATTTCATTTGACTACATGGGAAAATTATTTATCACCGATTATTATTAGTTGTACTATTTATCCATTGACTCTTATCAGTCCCAGGCTGGTCAGACATGTGACGCCTGCAGCTCCAGTTTAAATATGATGACCATAATAGGAACCATAATACAGGAACCTCAGGGACAGAGGAGGAGAGAATGTTGGCGTCTCTTTGTAAAACGTCTTCAGTGGATTCTCTGCTGTCTGCTCAACATCACTGAATAAACACTTTCCAACTTGCATAAACATCATTAGAGAGGAGGAGCAGGAGCAGGAGGAGCAGGAGGAGCAGGAGGAGCAGGAGGAGCAGGAGGAGGAGGAGGAGCAGGAGGAGGAGGAGCAGACCTGCTGACAGCAGCTCAGATGAAACTTTTAAAGGAAAATGAGTCAGTGTTTGTGTTAAATGTAAAGTTTTCTTCAACTCAGCTGCGAAATCAAGTTGACTGTGTTTATACTTTAAATAAACGTGTCACACGAGTGTTTCATTGTTTTAGTCGATCCATCAATTAATCAATGAATCTTTATTTATAAAGCACTTTTTATACACAGAAATGTAGCACAAATTGTTTTATTTTTGGTGCTTAAGTGTTTTACAAAATGTTTTACTTTCATTGGTTTAGTGTTTCTGTATTTTAGTGTTTCACACACACACACACACACACACACACACACACACACACACACACACACACACACACACACACACACACACACACACACACACACACACACACACACACACACACACACACACACACACACACACACACACACCGCTGCCTTACAGTTTCATGATGACACTACAATGCCACCTGTTGGTAAAATGGCAACATAGAATTTCAGCAAGTTTTCTGGGTCAGCTGCAGTAAATCCAAATGAATCCGAAATGAATTTCTGGACCTAGGTAACAATTTCTCAAAATTTGTCTGAGTGAAGAAAAAAATAGATTCAGACTAAATTCAATATAGCGGAAAATCTATAGCTCATAGACCCGTCTAGACACAAATCTGAGTGGTGTGAAGTGGATCAGATGACAGTTCTAGAGATATATGAGGAGCAGATGCATCGGGTCTCTGACCTGTTTCCTCCATATTCAGGGTCATTCAGAACAAGTATAAACACTTGAGGCCTTTAAACCTGTCAGTGCAACATGAAATATTTCACAGCCTGTTCACTGAAGCAGTGGATGTGTTAACATAACTTGGTTAAGACAATAAGTTTAACAACTAATTTTTAATCATTCCAATTGATTCATAAACTCATCATTATGTTATTTTAATCGCTAAAAGTAAATCTAGTGAAGTAAATCTGTAAATCTGTTGAGGCAGCTGCAGTACTCAACGTGGCCACAGGAGTCGCTGCAGTACTCAGTGTCACCGCTGTAGTGCTCAATGTGGCCACACGAGGGCGCTGTCTCCCTGCAGGATTCACTCCCTTTACAACAAAGCTCAGCAGACGGAGCTGCAGCTGTTTGAAGTGTTGAGCCAACAATTTATTAAGCATTTAAGCTCATACAAATGCTATGTACCATATTAATGAATAGTGAAGATTTCATCTAACATCTTTTTTTAATGTTTGTATTTTAAGAAATTATATGACACACCAATACAGAAATTATAATAAAAACAAAACAAAGAAACGTAAAGAGGAAAAAAGACTAAATGCTAATAATAATAATTATTATGAAGAGTAAAAATAAAGGTAAATATATCATATTTTATTTCATATGGTGTCTGAGTCTTGTGAACACAGTCCCGACATTAACGAGCTGTAACTGGTTAATGATCCTGAGCTGAGAACGGTTCACAGCTTAAAGAAAAGGATGTGAACCTGATGCACAACTGGAAACACACTGAGCTTCCAGAACATCTGTCTGACAGCTGATGGATTAAATGTATCTGCAATAAATCTCATTCTATACATTTACATATATATAAAAATAATATGCTGATGATATTCTGCATATAATAATAATAATGATATGATGATGGCGAACGCTGCACAACAAACTCTAACAGGCTCGTTTGGCTCTTTCCATAATAATAAAACAATTTAATACTGACGGTTAAATATATTACTTAAATATTTTAAACCAAAGTGTTATTTCAATCATTTTGTGTTAAAGCCACTGTTTTAATTATCCCTACAATATTAGTGAAATATACATTTGATCCCGGTATTATATTCACCAGCTGAACAGATCATGTTAAGGATCACCTTACACAAATGTATTTAACATTTTACTATTATTTCTTTTTTATTAAATTTAGTTGTCTCCAAATATGTAGAAAATGAATAGTTCATAAAAACTGAGTTTGAGTTTTATTTATAAACTGGTATCATTTCTTCAGATAAACAAACTGCTGAGTTTATTTATTTGCTTATTCAGTGTTTATTAGGATCTATTAGCTGATGTTTAAGTGAAATCACGTCTTACTGGGGGCAATAAAGTAACAATAATGACAAATACACTAAATAGTAATACAAAAACTAAAGAAGAATAAACCAAAGAACAGATGAAAATGTGCCAATCCAGAACACACACACACATACACACAGAAGTTTGTATCTCAGCTGTGTCTGGTCTTGTTCTCTCTTCTTCTTCTCTGTTCTTCTGTGGTCTTCTTCTCTGTTCTTCTTCTGTGGTCCATTCACAGCACACCTGGTGAAGTCTGAAAACATGACAAGGGGATTTTAATTAGAACCAATTAGAGCTGGTCCCATGCGGAGAGCTGGATGCTTTTTTCAGCCCGGAGGAGAAAAAGATGCGCTAATTAGGCCGGAGGCTACTTTTCTTCATGTGACCTGTGGAGACCTCAGCAAGCTGTTTAACGTCACCGCCACCACAATCACACAATCACAACGGCTGCGTCTGGGCGAAACCAACGTGTTGACATAAACAGACTCCATCTTATATTCAGAGCTGTGTGAATGAAGCAACAGCAACAGATGAGCTGCAGAAAAACGCAGACTGGTCCTTTAAACACAACTTTATGCACACACAAAGATTTATACAAATACATACACATATTTACATATACAGTACATACACCACCGTTCAAAAGTTTGGGGTTTTGGGGTACTTAGAATTTTTTTCTTAGTTTTGAAAGAAAAGCACTGTATTTTTTAACTAATCAGAAATACACTCTATACATTGCTAATGTGGTAAATGACTATTCTAGCTGCAAATGTCTGGTGCCATATCTACATAGGTGTATAGAGGTCCATTTCCAGCAACTATCACTCCAGTGTTCTAATGGTACAATGTGTTTGCTCATTGCATCAGAAGGTTAATGGATGATAAGAAAACCCTTGGGTAATCATGTTAGCACAGCTGAAAACAGTTTAGCTGCTTAGAGAAGATAGAAAACTGACCTTCATTTGATGAAAGCAAAGTTTGAAGGAAAAAAAGAGTATTTCAAATACAAATCATTGTTTCTAACCTTGTCAATGTCTTAACTATATTTTCTATTAAATTTGCAACTCATGCCGATAAATGAAAGTGTGACTTTTCATTGAAAACACTAAATTGTACGGATGACCCCAAACTTTTGAACGGTAGTGTATACATACATATACACACTAAGGATGACACGGTTCACAAAAATCACGGTTCAGTTCGTATCATATAAGGATCACAGTTTTCGGTTCTGGACGGTTCTTATTTGTTTCTTTTAGATTACACTTATATCCATTTAGCTTAAAAATGCACAATAACAGGATACAGGCCATAAGATGACACAAAGTAGAACAATCTAATGTAATGTAAAATCTTAGTATAATGTCATAATAATCATATACAAATTGAAGTTGATATGACATTATTTGATGGTTGACATCATTGGAACCATCTCTGAAAGCTAGGTGGTATTTTGATACAGCAAGAGTGATTTCAACATGTTATGTCTTTATTTTGACAAAAAGAAGTGTGTATTGTCATTTAGTGACATCGAGACTACAAGAAATTATCTGCCTTTTTTCCAATTGAAATGAGAGTGCAGTATTTCAGAATGCACGGCTGGATTTATGAAAACAACTTGAAAACGTATTAAAAACCAAAAAGTACTGGCATAAAAATGCATGAAGATCAAACACACATCACTATTTAAACACTCATTTTTAATTTTCATATTCTTCTGCAAGAAAATGAGTTTGTCCACATTTTGAGATCTACTTGCAGTGACAATGTATTTTACAGCGCGAGCGTCCAAAGCGGAACTAACCTGCTGCAACGCTCTACACGGTTATGTTAGCGGGGCGCACCCAAACAAGCATGCCAGCTATGATGCCAGCGACCGAGGGAAAAATATAAACTTAAAACTTGTCTTGAGTCATTTATTCATCATCTCTTATCTGCTTTGGGCAGAGAAAAATCGATTAAAATCGGAAATCAGATTTTTTGGAGATTTTATTTTTAGGCCAGGAACCGTTCGGTGCGCACAGGTATTGGACCGTGACAAGCGAACCGAACGGTTCCGGTTTTTTTCATGAACTGTGCCACCCCTAATACACACACATCTACATACGCATATACACTACTCAGAATATGTTAGGATTATTGAGAGAGATATTTTTGGGGTAATAAATATTAAACTAATAGTGTTTTTTCTCATTCAATTACTAGTAATATCAAAGGGAGCATTTTATTTATTTCATTAAAAGTCAGACCAAATAGGAAAAGTGCTGATGTAAATAACAATACTCTTAACTTCTTATGTGGGATGGGAGGGGTCAGCTGTGATCTTACTTGCACATCTCACAGTCCTGGAGGAGTAGAGGTAATGCAGGGATGGATGATACGCTGCAGTCTGCACTCGTCCTTGGCAGCAGAGGCTGCAGCTCCCAGATGATGATGGAGGAGGTGAGGATGGATTCAAGGATGGAAGTGTAGGACGGCAACACCATTGCTGCCTTTGGCAGACTGAATTTCTTCAGTTGCTGCAGGAAGGACAAGAAAGGACATCCTCTGCTGAGGTTACATACATATATACATACTATTTGCGGAAAATGACAAATTTGTTAAAATAACAAAAAAGATGCAATGTTTTTAGACCTCAAAAAATGCAAAAAAAAAAAAAACTAGATCAAATTAATTTTAAAACAAAATAATACTAATGTTTACACTTCAGAAGAGTTCAATCTATATTTGGTGCAATAACCCTTATTTTTATTCCCAGCTTTCATGCTTTCAACAAGTCTTTACCATTGTTCTTGGTGACTTTATTCCACTCCTGGTTCCTCTTTAAGCAGAATGAGGTGTGCATGTGTTGGAATTCAACAGACACTGGAATGTAATGGCTGGAATACCTGTAGACATCAAACTTTATTTACAAAGCACTTTTCATAAATATAAAATGTAGCTATATATATATATATATATATATATATATATATATATATATATATATATATATATATATATATATATATATATATATATATATATATATACATATATATATATATATATTATATATATATATATATTTATCTAGAAACATTATACAATCCAATCCAACACAAAGAAAACAGGGACAGGAAGTTCCTGGTGTCACCTGAACAGCTCGTTTCCATGGTAACAGACAACAAACAGCCCGCGGCATGATGTCTTCTTCTCCTTCTTCTTCTCCTTCTTCTTCTCCTCCTGTTTCTCCTCCTCAGGGCTCCGCTCTCTCTGCGGATGAACTCGACTTCTGCGACTTTAAAGCAGCCGCTGCCGAGTTTTACCGAGTGAACCGGGTCCCGGAGCAGCTGGAGGCGGCTCTCACTCAGCTGTTCGTCCGGCGGCCGCCAGACCTCTACGGTTACCTGGTAACCTCCGCTTCCTGCCGCTGTCGCAGTGTGTTTCTCATTGATCCTGTTGTGTTCTCTAAAATGTCAAATTCTGAATTTCTACCAACTAGTTTCAAATAAATTGCTCAAAAGCCTTCGAATTGCACTAAACTTCACAAATAGCCAAGTATTAATCTATAATGCAATGTATAATGTCAACAGACTCTTTTCGGCAGAATGAAAACTATACGGCTGCGTTATCCTTGTTTCCATGGAAACGAGGACGCCACGATAGAAGCTTTTTTTAAAAAATATATTTCACTCTTTTTTTAAATAAAAGTAAACAACAACATAATAAATATAATTCATTCAGTGTGTTTAAAGAAAAATGTCGAGTTATTTGTTCTCAATCGTAAGTTAGCAAGCTGCTAGCTTAAAAAATAAATAAATAGCACCTGCTGCATCTGTTAGATTGCAGTTTTGCTAACTATCTCATGATTTATCATACTTTTCACTATTTTTTGAAATGCACATAAAATGCCAGTAAATGTATTACAGTTGTCTAAAAATATTTAATAACAGGTAAAAGGCCTGAATTGATTATACTATCAATAGTAAAATAACTCATTATAAAGACTTTGTTTTATTATTATATTATACTAGTGTTATAAGGTTTTAGTTTAATAATGGGGAACCACTTTCAGATACGTTGTGCAGATTAATAGTGAAAGTGCTTCATAATATTTGACACCTTTCACACAAAGTGCAGATTTAAAATAAATAAATAATTTAATTTAATAGAATTAATAATTATGTAAAATATTAAAATCTGCATATTTACCTGCAAAACATTTTCCATTTCCCTGGTTAACAAGTGTATGTAACACTCATTTTACAAATAGACATCAGCTGATTTCACTAAACTCATTTATTAGCAGCCTTTGGTTAGAGAGTTGTTTCCTTTTCATTTCCTCTCCTCACACACTCGTCTCCTCACACACTCGTCTCCTTCAGGCTCAGCTGGAGGAGATGAGGGTCAAAAGGTGTTTGAAGCTCGGCAGGTTACTAATCAAGGACAAGAGCTTAAATGATGAAACTCAAAGGCTGAAAGAATCAAACTTCTTCAATTAAGAAATCAAAAAAAAAAATTCTTTTTACTTCAGGCAAATTACTTCAGGCAGCTGTCTGTGGCGGCGAGGATCAGCCGGCTGACGGGGAAACAGGTCTACGATGCAAGAGGACAACTGACTGTCAAGGCCAAGCTCTTCTGCATCGTTTGCAATGAGGAGCAGGTCAAACTCAGATTTACTTCAATAACATGTTAACCTATCAACAGGAGTAGGAGTCAACACCATATCTGCTGATATTCCGCATTTTCATCATTATCGGAATTTTTTTGTCCACTAGCTGATAAAATCAAATGAAATAAAAATGCTGCTCTAACTCTACTTGAACTACTCTGTGTGGGTATTAAATTAATAAATAAATTAACCGTTCAGGTCTCCAGATAATAGATTAGGTAGGCTGTGTTCTACAGATGTTTTATACAGATTATAATGTGTATTATAATGTCTTTTGCACATTCTAATGTGTTGTACATATAATAATAACGTTGTTATACAGATCACAATGTGTTCCACAGTATATAATCTGTTAATAATATAATATAATACAGATTATAACGTGTTAATGTGTAACTGGACAGCTGTGTGTTTCTGACAGATTCACATGTTCAGTTCAGTGCGTTCAGCTTAAAGACAGAACAACTAAAGGTTGAACAAAAGAGATGTGACTTATCAGGGACAGTGAGGGCCTCTTTACACATGCAGCTGGAGGCGAGAAGGAGGCAATCAGAAAACAGGCCGTGACCTTTGACCCTTGTCATTTAAGTTCTTACAGTATCAGTAAAGCCAGAAGAATGAGATGTGACACTGGGGTCGTTAAGGTCACATCTCAGGCATTAATAACGGGGTCATATCCACGATTTACTGCAGAGACATGTCATCATCAGTCTAATGACCTGATTCTTACTGAGCAGCTACTCTAAAACTAAACAAGATCAACACTCAGCAAAATACAGCGAAGAATAACACATTTTTAAAAAAGGCACTAATGAATAGAACCAATAATAATTATAATTTGATGAGATTATTTCACAGAACCAGACAGTGAGAGACAGAGAGATTTACGAGAATTGAGAAATGTGTTGTGCTATATTATTGGTATTTTTGTGTTTGTTGTATGTGCTATATTAAAATCAGAACAAACAGAAAAACACTGTAGGTAATAGAACCCACATATAGTAGGTAAATTGATTAAATGTAAAAATGACCCACTTTTAGTTTTGTTTCTCTTGGTTCAGAGCATTTCCTCAGCTATCATCTGCAGCCACACCGAGTCCAGCGAGGAGAGAGTAGACCACGTGACGACTGCTGTCGACTGGATCAACCAATCACTGAGCCACATGCTGAAGGACCTGAACCCCTGCGACCAATCAGGAGTGGACCTCATCCTCAGGTAGTGATCCATCAGCTTCCTGTAGAGGAACTCACTGATCCACAGATCTTCTGTCAGGGACAAAAAGAAATCATTGTTCGTACGAAGAATATAGACGTTTGCTAATTTCTGTCTATATACAGAACAATAGCATGTAAGAATTTATTTCAGTTCTTGTTTTCTACCCGTTTGTGTAACTGCAGAGATTTCTTCCTGGCTCGCTGCCTGGAGGAGCAGGACGTCAGGAACAGGAAGGAGGAGGAGAGACGTTCACCGAGCGGATCTGATGGACTCGTTCCACTTCCACCAGCTGCTCCCACTAAACACAAGAAGAGTGCTGAGAAAGGTTCATTAATTCATTAATTAATCAATCATCAACGCTTCTGTCTGATATAACTGAAGAGTGCTGAGAAAGGTTCATTAATTAATTAATCAATCAATCATCAACACTTATGTCTGATGTAACTATCATTAAACACAAGAATGTTGCTGAGAAATGAGACAGTGATTAATTATTAATACTTTAATTAAACAAAATCAATACATTTCATGAATTAAGACAAGAGTGGCACAGGTTTTACAGTAAATCTAGGTCCTAACACACACTATGTCCAACTCTTGTTTTTTTATTTTTATTTTTTAAAGATATTTTTTGTGGTATAGACCCCTTCATTATACAGTAGCCAGACAGGAAGTAATGGGAGAGACATAGGAGGAGACATGCAGCAAAGGACCGCTCCGGCCAGACTCGAACGCTCTACCCCTACACCACCACAGCACGTCCACACTCGTCTCTAACACAGCCTTATCCCCCCAGGCAAAAAGAGCCACGCTGCAGAGAAACCTCTGAGTCCATCAGAACCAGCAGAACCAATACTGCATGGAAGCTCGGCCATCGGCTCTGTGTCTCTGGCTCTGGCCAAAGCTGGAGCACGAATCCAGAACGTTCCTCTCTACCAGTACATAGCAGCTCTGCAGGACGGAGAGGTGACAACACACACAAAATACATTTACTGCAGAGAATAAGAGGGGGGGAAACTGATGACTGTGGGTGTCTTTAACGATTTATTTAGGCTCGAACGCAGTTCACCATCCCCGTCTCCTTGGTTACGCTGCTAAGCTGTGGGAAGACATCGCCGGGAAAACTCAGCCTACTGGAGGAAGTCATCCTGATCCCCAAACCCGGACAGCGGGTCCAACAAGTACTACAGCTCTGCAGACGCTATGAGTAGCTGTGGCCTGTTAGCAGCTGTAGACTGAGGCCTCATTTATACGCCAGCGATTTCACCACAAAACAGGAAGCTTTTGTTGTATTGTGCCCATTTGTGTCCATGACAACAGTGTTGTGGCATCGTAAAGACACAAACTTTTAATACCAGGCTCCAGAGTGAGATCTTTTCACATCACAACCATTTCTGTGTCTCTGTGTTCTTGCGAGACAAAATTCTTTTGAGAACAATGACGACAATTCCCAACATCCGGGATGTTTTCAGCCTGCAGAGAGTAAACAGAGACAAATGTTTCTGTGCTAATGTTACAGAATCTTTCAAATTTATTTATGCTCCTTAAACAAAGTGCTTGAAATTTGCTGGGTTAACAAAGGCAGATTAATTATATTACAAGTACATGGTCTTTATTCACAAATACACCAACAGAGCTGGGTGACTGTAATAAGTGTTGGTATACATGCACAAGGTGAAATTCAATAGTGTTGAGATGCAAAGTTAAAGCTGTTTCAGCACCGCTTTGCTCAACATCCGCAATTAAATCAAACACAGAGTCCACAGGGAAATTCACACCTTTTGTGAAACAGCTTTTAACGACAGGAGTTTGTGCACAAAAACCAGGAGCAAAACTTTATCACCCGCTTGCTAAAAGTAGAACCAGCCCACAGCAACAGTTTGGTTCCAGGATCTATTTAAAGAGCGATGTCATCTACATGAGGCCTGAGACAGTAGTTATCCTTCTTTGGGCAACTTTCTTTGTTGTGACTCTGATGTGATATATATATATATTGTTTATACAACTACAGAATTTATGAAGTCAACTGTGAACCTCTTCAACAGATCCTCACAATGACCCTCGAGTTACAGAAGGAGATGATGAGAATAATGAATGCTTCAACAAAAGCCGGGGTGAGGGACGTTCCGTTTGTTCACTGTGAAGAAGGAGGTGGAGGCAGATTCAAAGCTTCTTCTTCCTAAAAGATATAAAAAAGAATTCTATTTGATTTTCATGGCTAATTAACTCAGGTATGCAGCCCGGTGGTCTGTTGAAATGATGATTATGTCTTTGTGCAGCAGTTGTACTGTAACACAGTTATCTGCTGCTTTGTTCGGTGATTCTCTGCACTACAGTACAGACATTCAGAGAGTCCTCAGTGAAGAGGGACAGCGGAACACTTGTTTTCTAATAACCTTGCAATGACAATGTCTCATTCAGACCCGTGAATGAATCCTCATCCATTATCATTCACATACAGCTTCAGCTGAACCACTTTCAATGGATAAAACACTCACTGGGGGTTAATGTATTTATGACAGTTGAATGTGTAAAAACACTATACCTAGAGAGTGATGATGTGAATCTTTGCTCCCAAGGCTCCTCAGGCCTCTATGAGTGACAGCGGCGCTCTAGCGGTGAGCTACGAGCGACCGGAGCAGCCGCTGGATCTGATCAGTGAAGCCTGCAGTAACCTGGGCCTGGCTCTGGGAACTGAGATGCATCTGGCTGTAAACTGTGCCGCCCCGGGTCTACTGGACCACGTAAGACTCTGGCTTCATGTTGCGAGAAATTCCATTAACTGGTTCAAACACAGATCAGCTGATTAGAGAAAAAGAATCTGAATCCGTTCCTTCTCCTTTCAGTCTAAAGGGAAGTATGAGATTGCAACAGGAGTCTTAAAGTCTCCTGATGAGTTGGTGGACACGTATCAAGCTCTGATCAGCAGATTCCCTGCAGTGGTGGCCTTCATCGACCCCCTTAGGAGAGAGGTACGTTTAAAACAACCTGCATTATAAAATACAACAATAAACAACCTGCGATAAACAACTCTGAGAATGTAGACCTCTGCCAAGCATATTGTGTGACTCCCATCCAACATTTCTATCATTTACTTATTGAATACATGTACTATTGTACAATGAAAATCACTGTTGTCTATAAAACAATATAGATTACACTAAAAAAAAGTTTCCATTCTGACATGAAGTCATCTGCAACTTTATGACTGCATAGTGATACTCAGATAAATAAATATCAAAATCTGTATGCATGTTACAGCCTCAACAGTTCATATCTACCCCAAGAATGAAAAATCCAGCCAAGATTTTTAAAGTATTTTGCGAACAAATAGACAAAAAGCGAAAACATAACCTCCTGGTGGATGTAATAAAAAACCTGCGGTATAATATACAACAATGAACTGTAGAATAACAAAGAAGCAGCAATAAAAGGAACAGTGCTGAGCCGTGAGTGGATTTCATCCTGAAATGTATTTGGATTGTATTAAGTCTGATGTATCCAGTAGTTAGTAATAATTCTGCAGCATTATCAACCATGTTGGCTGCCAAAAATAAATCTAGTCTCCCTGCTGTGAAATATGTCAGTAACACAGTAATATCTGCAGGTGTCCCCTTCAGAAGCATTTATATTTTCAGTAACTAATATAAAGCAATATAGACAGATACCGTCTGTGCTTAAAATTATACTGTGATATAAACTGGATGGAGAATATGTTTATGTGACTGTGTGTGTCACTGTATAATCGACCACTGTGTATGTGTGTGTGTGTGTAAGGACACAGATCAGTGGGAGAAGCTGAGCAACGTGATTGGAGAGACATGTTCGCTGCTCTCTGACATCACCCACAAGCCTCAGGCTCCGCCCCTGCCAGGGGTCAGAGGTCATGTCCTGAAATATGTGAATGAGACGACGGTCAGTGACCTGATCCGCATCACATCAGAGCAAAAAGGTGACGATGCCGTCTGAAGGCCAGAGGGAGAGGAACCATCTCTGCAGGTCACATGACAAACAGCTGAAGGTTAAGGTTAGAGGTTAGGGTTAAGTGTTAGGAGTCAGGTTTTAGGGTTAGGGGTTAAATTTTAGCATTAGGGTTCAGTGTTAGGATTAGGGTTAGAGGTAAGTTTTAAGGTTATGGTTCAGTTTTAGGGTTAGTTTTTTTTTTTTTAAATGCATGTTCCTGGTAAACAGGCTGTGTTCTAAGTTTAGTTTGACTGCTGGGGTCTTTTATTTTGAAAAACAAGCCATATTGTCATATATAAGTCAATAATAAGATACTGTTACTGTCTGTGGCTATTCTGAAAATCAAGATCCATCCCTAGTCAACATTAACATTCAATGAAAAATCTGGTTAATCTTTCCTGTTATGATAATTACCATTATGAAGTTATTTTAAAACATGAAACGACATTGTGTGTTTATATGTGTACAGGTGCAATAATAATGGGAACAACATGCAGCGAGCCCTGCAGTGAAGATGCTCTGGCAGATATAGTGAGTGATTCATTCTTTACTTCAGCAGCAACAGGAAATGATGTTGTAAAATATCAAAATCGACATCAGACAGGACCTAAAGCTGCATATAAATAAAGTGAAGTAGAAAGTAGCAGCACATGGAAACACTCAAGTAAAGCACCTCAAAACTGTACTTAACAGCACTGGTGTAAATGCACTTAGTTACTTTCCAACTCTGCCCAGTAACTCCAGAAACTCCTCTCAGCACTACTTTGTGTGTGTATCCCTCCGCAGGCTGTGGGTCTGGGTCTGAACTACATCAAACTAGGAGGAATGAGCGGAGCAGAGAGGATGAATAAATACAACCGGCTGATTTCTATAGAGGAACAACTGGACCGAGCAGGAAGACTCTGTATGTTTATACAATCTTAAAAACCTTACGCTACTGTTTTCAATGAAGATAACTAAACTAATCTTAAATACACTCTATGCATTGCTAATGTGCTAAATGGCTATTCTAGCTGCAAATGTCTGGTTTTTGGTGCATCAATATCTACATAGGTGTATAGAGGCTCATTTCCAGCAACTATCACTCCAGTGTTCTAATGGTACAATGTGTTTGCTCATTGCGTTAGAGGTTAATGGATGATTAGATTAGAAAACCCTTGTGAAATCACATTAGCACAGCTGAAAACAGTTTAACTGGTTAGAGAAGCTAGAAAACTGACCTTCCTTTGACGAAAGCAAAGTTTGAAGGGGGAAAAAAAAGAGTATTTCAAATATAAATCATTATTTCTAGCCTTTTCAATATCTTAACTATATTTTCTATTAATTTTGCAACTCATGCTGATAAAAGTGTGTCTTTTCTTTGAAAACACGAAATTGTCTGGGTGACCTCAAACTTTTGAGTAGTAGTCTACATTAGACTGCAATTCAGGCTCTGATTTATCAGCACAGAGAGAGTAAGACAATGTTGATCTTTCTTAATTTCATATATGTGTAATATCTAATCTATCACCATGAATCTGCTGTAATGGACGAAAGTAATCCGAGTGAAAATAAACAGCAGCTCATTGTTGACTGAACATGTCACAAAAGACCCAAAAGCAACAAAAGCTTCCTGTTGTTGTCTCAGCAGAAACATCACGTCAGTCCTGTTCTCTGAAGTTTTCAGCTTTATCCTCTCACTTTACTTGTGGTTTACTTCTGGTCCAGTTTCCAGGCTGCAGCAGCCGGCTCCTCTGTTCCCCAACTGTCTGCCTGCTACGGCCTGAACTCGCATCTCAGCCTGAAGAAAACAACTGATTCCACGTGTCAGTGCCTCCACGTCCTGTTTCACACTCAGGATTCAGTTCTGCTGCAAGGTGCAAGGTCAGAAAGAACATTAACATAGCTCCAATATTTGATTCTTCGGAGACAAAGTCATGAAACACGACTTCAATAAAAATTATGTGAACCCAGTGAAGTGTTTTTTCTTGTCTCCCTCTCTCTCTCATTTTGTCTGGTGGTAGATCTCTTCAGCCCCTGTGCTGTGTTTTCTGCCTCCTCATCTCTTGAAGAAATGATTCAGTCAATCCAGCAGCAAAGAGAAAAGGCTCTAAGCAGCAGTTTGTTTCTTCTGACGCAAGTTCTGCCTTATTCAGGTTGTTTTATATGCAGCAGACGAGAGAACAGCAGTAATACTATAAAAATGATATATACACACGTCAGTCGACGTGAGCCTGAGCTTTGAATAGAACTCTGTTTTCTCCCTTTACATGTTCCTGTTCATATTTTTGTGATAACAAACATTCATAAGATTCATGTTCTGAAGGTTTCATTCCGCTTTGCTCGGATTAACTGACGCCAGCTGAGGCTCCAGCAGCCAATTAACTGTGAGTGAGAAAATAAAGTCTCAAAAAAAAAGGTCAAATTAAGTCTTTTCCACTAATCTGCTGATTCCTGAAGGGACAAAAACAACAAAACATATTCTATTGACCAATGGTGAAGAAAAGACAGAGCACCAAGAATGGAAGGAGGAGGGGACGAGGGGGACGAGGAGGAGGCAGCTGAGTGAAGAAAAGGACAGTGTGGTTTGTGTAATTACATGTTTTACCTTGAAGCGGTGTGTGTGTGTGTGTGTTTGTGTGCGTTTTTACTGTCTGTCAGTCAACATCAGTGAGTCCAGTGGACAGAGCAGATGGTGAAAAAGAATCAAGTCACTGCTCATTTACTTAGTTTCTGCTGAGGAGAAAGAGGAGCAGGAAGAGCTTCACTACTCTAACCCAAACATAACACTAACATACGATTTTAGATTTGTATATAAACTCTCTGTTCTTCTCTCTTAGATGATTTTTTTCTTTATAAAGATGGAATCTGTGCTTTAACTTTGCTGTTGATCTGATTGTCTCCACTCTTCCTGCGTTTCTCTTTGTGGAGAAACAGGAATTTCGGTGTGAATGTGGAATCTGTCCAGACAGTGGCGCTATAATAACAAACTAATAAATAACCGTTTAACTGTAAATCTCTGGGTTAGAGTTAGATGTTTTATATCTGTTTGTACGGCGTCTTTTCACATATGTGGAGAAAGGTTCCTAACATCAGCCTCTTGGAACAAGCTGAAGGAAACTCTGGTCCTGCTGGAATCTCTGAAGCTGATTTCCTGTTGCTGCTTTGTTGAGACTAATTTGCTGTTAACTGAAACCTGAGAGTGACTTTGAACCTGTTGCTGCTGAATCAGGTTAGAGGAGGAGGACTCTGAGCCACAATGACATTTCCTCTATGTGTGTGTGTGTGTGTGTGGACTAAATGAAGCCTGAAGCTTTAATTAACAGCAGCTCACTAAAGGTGACGGACATCAGCCACAGTTCACAGCTCATGTTTCCCAGCCGGGAAACAGGTGTCGAAACAAAACAACACGAGCGCAGCCGCCATCGTGGTTAAATAACCATCAGTGATTATCAAAGGAACAGCTGATCCTCCGCTGCAGCTCACTGCACACACACACACACACACGCATGCACGCACACACACAGAAGATTAAAGGCCCAGTCCACCAAACTCACTTTAACACTGTTACAACTGGTCCCAAGGTTAATGGATACTATGATATATACACATCAGTTATATATGTGTATATCATAATATACAACCGATATACCGTATATCATAATATACACACATGCACACACACAACAAACTGCAATAAATAGCATGAAACAGTTAAATGTCCCTGTAAAAGTCTCTAATGTTTCTGGCAGAGCAGCAGCAGATCAGGGTTCAGCTTCAGGGTTAAAGACAGAGCTGGAGTGACTGGACAAGAGGAAACAACTGTTTCTATGTAAATTACAGCAGAAGCTGGTTTATTCACCTGATGAACCTTTTGACTGTTTCCATGTTTGAAGTTATTATTATAGTTTATATCAAAATAAAATAAAAAAAAGAAATGCAATGAATTGTTGCATCATGTAATCATCAGTTAGCTACAGGAGGCGGAGTCTGTCAGCTACAGGAGGCGGAGTCTGTCAGCTACAGGAGGCGGAGCCTGTCGGCAGCATCACACTGCAGCAGAGAAGACGAGACCTAACACAGAAGAAGAAGCATCTGATCAGTATTTGATGATCAATACTTTGTCTTTTCAAACATATATACACACATATATAAACACAATAAAATAAAAAGTTCTTTTGGAACAATTTATTGGATAAATTATTGACTCAAATAATAAAACTAAAACAAGTTTTTAATGAAACATTTTATTAAAAACAAAATTAAATTGAGAAATATGAGAAATTCTAAATTATGATAAAAATCCACATTTAATTGGCCAAAATTAAATAAATCAATTTAATAACTTAAATCACTTGTTCAAGATCATTTTTTCTGGTATTGAAAATATATTTTTTGTTTTCAAGATATTCACATTTTTGTAGCATATGATGAGACAAACATATTTACAGTAAAATAGTTTGAATGAATAAATGATCATAAAAATAATATTATGATTATTTATTCATTATAATAGTAGAATTGAGGATCTATAGTGTTTTATCAAATAAATAATAATAATGCTCTGCTGTGTAGCAAATCATTATTAATAATTATAATAATGATGATCTTTAGTGTATTGACAGACCATTAATTATTATGATAATGATGATGTTGAGCTGTGTAGCAGTACTTGGACTCACTGGTGTCGTGTTGTGGCTCCACAGCGTCTCGTCGCCTCAGGAGGATCCTCTGCAGTTCCTGGTCTCGAGCTGATTCTGGTGTGGAGGGGGTGTGTGGGGGGGTCGGTGGGGGGCGTCGCTGGAAATTCTCCTGGACAGAAACAACAAGAGTCAATGAGACAACTGCACGTTTGCACGTCTGAATATAATTTCCTGCAGCAGTGTGATGAGAATTTCTGGTTTTAAAGTGTGTTACCATGATTCCTTTAAGTTCCTGAATAGCAGAGTTAGAGTTCTGCGTCTCCACCTGAAGAAAACAAGTAAAATAAGACGGGTTTGCTAATTAAATCCCTATTAAACACAGGAGAAGGAAAAAAAAGCCTGTATTCAGAAACTGAGCCTTAAAATCAGCTGTGAAGTTGTGATGTCACAATTATACACACCCATTCAGATCAGCCAATCAGAGAAGAGGCTCATTATCACAAAACAATCTGTTCTTATACATCTGCTTCAAATGTGATGATTTATATAAATGAATATGTGAATATGGAGTAGTTACCCGTCTCCTGCGTCTGCTGGGCGACTGACCCACAGGTCGAAGTTTCACTCCTTTCTTGATCCTTTGCATCATTTCGTCCACAGCCTGCTGCCGGACGTCCACTGACGACACACAAGACGCTTCAAAGTTTTATTTCTGTTAAACGTGTTGCAGCTGATTGACTGTTAATACCTTCACTTACAGTATGTATCTGACTGACAGTTAGTCTTAACTAGCCTACTCCCTACAGCTATGATATGGCTGATGTTGGATTTTTTCTTATTCCTCTGGATGGATTTTGACGCCGAAATTTCTACAGCTTTGAGAGGATCTCAGTGAATTATATATCAAAACATGCATCTTGATCAGGAATGGTTTACAACAAATTATTGTCGATCAGAGTTTTAACACTGACAACTGCTGCCTGCTGCTCGGCTATACTTTCACCTAGAGACTTCATTTAAACAAATAAAATAGAAAATAAATAGATAATATAGTTTTTCATCAATCACTGATCAGTGACCATGATTATTTTTACAGAGATTTTGAGTTTATAATGGGAGCCTAAACAAAAAAAAAATTCTCTTAATGCACACACATGATTTTTTCCAGAGAAAAAAGTAGAGAAACTTGTTCCAATTCTCACAATATGCTCAAAATTTCTGAGATTTACTGAATTTGAATGCAAAGCCTCTAAGTGCGTCCACATCTGTCTCTGCTCCTCATTGACTCCAATCCAAAGATGTTCAGAGAAGTAGAACGAACCTCTGTTTTAAACTTACCAGTGTCTCCAAATTATTTTCTGTAGAAACACCAAATCATAACAAAACTTTAGTGAAGTCTTTACAATGTGATGTTGTCATGTTATTTTCTGATAGGAGCTACTGTTTTGTCAGTCGAAGCTGGAATGGGAGACCAGCGCAGAGGGAGAAAAATGCTGTTTTTCCTCCACATTTCTGTCTGCTTATGAGAAGTCTGGAAAAAGTATAACTGTAATTTTGAAATGTCAAATATGTGTAATCAACCTGTGGTAGAACAGCTCCAGCCAATCAACACTAACCCAGAGCTGAGCAAGAGAAATCATCCTCCATTACTGTGGTAAAATGACGGTACCTGGAGTCTCAGCTGAGTCCTGAACATCCAGTGGAATGACTTCTGCAGGACCAACGTCTTTTTTCTTTCTGATTAACGATAACAGGGCACTACAGAGAAGATTAATCACATCATTAACACAGGATCCAACAGGAAAAACATCAGTTCATTGTTAATGACATCATGTCTTTATTCTATGAGCAGCGTGGCTCAAACTGTCGCAAATTTGCTGCCTGATGCTACACTGGCAAATGTGTGTGTGTGTGTGATCTCACCTGAGAGGGTTGGAGGCCAGAGCTGAGGCCGGAGGAGGAGGAGGAGGGGGAGGGGGAGGAGGAGCTGGAGCAGGAGGTGGGTTGGTAGCTGCCTGCAGCTTTTTCTGGAGTTCCTCAACTAGACATGAACACACACACACACACACACACACATTTGATTTCTATTTTTTTTTTTTATTTAGTCTCAGTCGTGTCAGATTCTCTTTTTAAAATCATAATTAATTAACTTCAATATATTTTCATTGGTCAAGTTCTTCAGTGATGTTCCTCAGTGCTCTTCAGTGTGATGTCACACATTGATGTTCCTCACCTGTGAACCGCAGGTCCTTGATTTCATTGCTGAGCTGCTCTCTGTTCTCTCTCTTCTCCTCCTCCACCAGCTCCAGTTTACACCTCAGAGCGGTCAGTTCCTTCTGAGTCCTGCAGCTGCTCAGTCTGTCCTCCATCTGCTGGATCTACACACACATAAAGTTACAGTTGTTCTAACAGTGTGAACATTTAAAATAACTGTTTGTTTCTTATATTAATTGTTTTTGTTTTGATTAAAATGTTTTGATTAAAATTAAAAAGCCCTGAATTTTAGGTTTATTCAGATATGTGGACCTGATTGTCAGATCCACTTCTGCTGTGTCTCTGAGCACCACAAGAAGCAGCTGATCTGAAGAGCTGCAGCAGCTCAAATTGTCTGCATTCATGAATGAAAAAAGACATTGTGTGACATTGAGTGTGAAGCAATACTTCATACAGACCTGTTTCTGATGCTCCAGCTTCTGTGTCTCCAGGTCCTGGGTCAGAGCGGCGACCTGGCTGAGAGCTTCTTGTAGAGCTGGACCGGGGGCAGAGTTCTGCAGCAGGATCTGACTCTGCCTCTTCAGCTTCTTCTGGTCCACCAGCATCTGGAGACAGGACCGTGAGGAACGAGCAAGAACCATCACGGAACAATGAGAACCATCACACACAGAACAGAGGAACCTAATGAACTCACGGCTCTGGCAAAGTTCTCTGCCTCGGTCCTCAGGTCCTGCTCCAGGTTCAGAGTTTCCTGGAGAACCTGAAACTCCTCTACAGCAAACTGAGACACTGACAAACATCGGCTCACGTCAGTTTTCACCAGAGGAGAAACAGTCATTGGTATTTTACTGCAGGATCAGTGGGAATTAGTTTCTGACCTCGGTTATATTTCCCCAGAAGCTTCTTCTGCTGCAGGTTCTCAGTGATTAAAACCATGTTGTCCTGTTTCTCTTTCAGCAGCTGCAAATAAAATAACAGTAACTGTTAACAACTGTTAGCTAATGATTAATTAACTATCTATTTGTGTTAACAAATTAAAATATGAATTAACTTGCATATAACTTAACCTGTAATGGACTAGTTCCTACTTTATTGATTCAGGTCTGTAATAGATCCATGTTCCTACCTCTATCAATATAAATAACCAACTATTCTGCTATAAATAGACAATTTTGTGGATTTATCATTAAAAATAGCTTGTCCTCCTCACCTGTTCTCTGGTTTCTCTCAGTTCTTCCTTCACTGCTTCAGCTTCACTGACGGCTTCATTTTTCCCCTTTAGAGTTGACTCAAGCTGCAGCTGCAGCTCTGAAACACAATGTTCAACAGTGTTCATCCTTTCATTCATGTTATTAATCCTAGGACACTTCAGTACCACAAGAGACCCCCACACCCCCAGATCCAAAAATATTGTAGATTTGAGCAGAGAGCCTTTTTTTAAGAGTTAAAACAATGCACAAGTTGAAAAGAACCCCTTATAGCAGTTACTGGAGGAGGCAAACCTCATCTCTCTGTCCTATGTGTTTTGTACCGTGTTGCGTTGGGGTTTTACTTCCTCTTGCTCGTGAATCTTTCCAGAAAGGTACAGATTTCTGCTGTTCTTCATAATTTCATTGTTTTTGTTGTACAAATTAAATGTAACCTATTTAGAAATAATTGGAAAATTGGTGTAGTCACAGATTAAGTTGTAAAATATGTCACATGTTAAGGATAGACAAGAAAAAAAGTGATTATGTGTGTTACAGTGTTACAGAGCACAGAGAGCATGTATGAGAATAATGCAGGTGGGTAAATTCATGCAACTTATTTGTTGTTTTAGGTTAATGTAAGCTACATTTGATTTATTTTTGTGTTACTGTGATAAACAACGCAGAGTTAGACCCACTACATTTACATCCTATGTTGTACCTGAGATGGTGGTGTGGCACTGGGCTGAGAGGCAGACCTCCTGCTCCTGCTCCTCCTCCTCCTCCAGACAGATCTCAGTGATGGTTTCTGGGCTGAGGTGGGAGAGCAGCATCATGCTCTTCCTCTTCAAAGATCGGTTCTGCTGGTTCAGCTACAGGAGAGACAGAGCTGTCAGGAAAAATTACTTCCTGGTAGATTTTTCCATTTCCAGCAACTATCACTCCAGTGTTCTAATGGTACAATGTGTTTGCTCACTGCATCAGAAGGCTTATTTCTACAGTTCACAAATCATTTGGTGAACATCTTGCAGTACCTTTTCATCCCACCAGGGGGCAGCTCTGTTATTCCTATAATACTATATAATGGTTAATAAGATTATACAATTGTTAATAAGATTAAATAAGGGTAATAAGACTGTAAAATAAAATTAACGAATTATATTTATTTGCTTGGGTAGAATAAAGCTGAAGGCTTTCTTGCTGCAAAATAGCATGAATATGTTGTTTTGGTACAATTAGGCAAATATTGAGCAAAATTGTCAGATCGTTCTGTTAATTTCAATTGTTTTTTCTCTGGATTTTGGAAAATTCTGAGATCGGAATTAAGAACTGTCATGATTCTACCACTTGTACTGAAAACTAAACATTTTCTCTTGCTCGTGAACTTCCTCTTTCAGCACAGATCAATATAATTTATAATCCGACTTGTTCCCTAAAAGACGACAGGAAGTGACAGAGCGTTACAGCGCCTCCTCCTGACCGGCAGCAGGACAACAGGCCACTGTGAGCTGGAGGAAGCCGATGCAGTAATAAAGTTTCAGGGCGACAGACACCGTTATTATTTCCTGTTTTCTTCGCCCTGTAATCAGCGGCGATGGCGAACGCAGCAATGATAAGGTGACAAACGGCTGTTACAGCAGAACAAGGCAGAGCCTGAATCTCTGAGCTCTCAGGTGTAATCACACTTCCTGATGCGTTTCTGTGCATCACGTTTCTGTTGATTATCACTTGTTGTTTACATGACGCAGACATGTTCAATCATCAGGCAAGACGTGTGTAAATGAAGGAACCATCGCGGAGTAAAACATGCATGAAGCTGCTGGAAGGAGACAGATGCCAATTATTCCTGTTTGATGTCATCTGAAGGAAGAAAAGTGGTGCAGAAGAAAAAAAAATGTATTAATGGAATCCTGCTGAGAGCAGATTGCAGCTTTTCCATCTTCTGATGACGCCCTTCAGGCTGCATCTTTTTCTGAAACGCAATCAACAATAAACAACATGGACTCACATTCTTTTCATAATAAGCTACAATTGGAAGGATATAAAATTACATACTCTGATAAATCAAGGCTGGCGGAGCATAAGCAGAAAGCTGAGGGGAGGTCACAGCCTTCATCTCACAGCAGCACAAACAATAAACAAACAACACAAACAATAAACAACACAACAGGAAGCAGCACAAACAGGAAGTAGTAAAACCAGGATTACTATGATGATAGCTTCTGAATCAACAGGTGTTAAATTGACATTACTCCTCTTATGTGTATTCAGGAAGGTATTTGATGGTTGAATAAATATCAGTAACTTGAACTAACCCAACACTAGACCGTGTTCATACCTTTGAGGCCAGAACTTCAGCACTTTGTCGACACGTCCTCTCGATCTCCAGGTTTTCCTGAATCGCGCTGACCTCCTCAACCACCATCTGAGAGACTAGGACACAACACCAGACAAAGACGATTAAGACCAAATTAAAATAGCCTCAATTCTCCTGTAACAAGTGTCCAGAGTTAACCAGATTAACTTGTTCCCCCCTAGGTCTCCCACTGGCAGGAGATTTTGTTCATAGATAATTAATCCTTCTTGTTAAGCCGAGTAGCAAACACCAATATGTACATGTATCACACCAAAATGTCTATATCAAACATTATTATTTTAACAAAACATAATTTCAACCCCAATCAATAATATGAGTATATAGGGGAAACATAAATCTGTAAATTTCTGCATTTTTGTGATAATATTAACGAAACATACTAAAATCAGGTCTGCCTGGACATGCCTGTACTAAAACATCTCTAAAATTTGTCTTGTCTTCATTTGTAAGGCATTTTGTGCAATTACTTATAAGACTTTACTTTACTGCTCCATAATTTAATTGGGCTACTAACCCATGATTTTCAGGTGGTTTTCAACCTAAATGGATTTTTTTTTTTTTAGGACAGAGCTAAATTTTTCACTTTTATGCTTCATTCTAGCTGGATGTACTTCAACACTGTACATTTTAAATTGATTCTGAGACAAAAACAACTATCTCACAGGTGTTAGCTTTATTTTAAAGCTAAGATCATTCATAAAACCCCCGTAGTTGTGGAGATATACTGCATTAAGTTTGAGCATGTCATTTTACAGAGGTAGGCTGATAAATAGGCCTAGAGGGGAACAGGTTAACCAGATTTAACCAGACTTAACCTAAGTTAACCAGTCTTCTCTCAGCAGAAGTGTTCTTGTGCTTAACCCAAACCACAAATGAATATGACCTGTACTGAAAATGATCTTTTTCTAACCTCTATTTATCCAGGGGGTAGTTCACTGAGGAACAACCTGATCACAATCACACCTGAAGATGCTCAGTAACGGTCTAATCCACAAAACGTTTAACATCTGCAGAAACATATTAATAAATGTTTATGTATCTATTTACAATTAGTCATATCTCGTATGCTTAATTATATAACTCGGTTACTTGTATTCTATTACTTCCAAATTATGAATACAGTATTGGTCAATGGTATTTGCTAAGTGTTTGTGAATCAACACAATATATTTTCAATGTTAATTCAAAGTTTATTAGTACAGAGTGTATTTACAGCTGAATGACATGCAATAAAGCATGTGTTCAGTGTGTTGGAATATAATATCCTGGTTATGCCTCTATTACACCTTTTATAAGTAGTTCATTCTGAGCAGGTTAAGAAATAATGACAAAGAGAAAATTAAACAGTTCCAGTTTGTTTCTTGTTTCTTTCCCTGTTAAAGAACTTTTTAAGAAGCAAAAACAAATTAAAAAACTTGGTACATTTATAAATATATCAGTAAATGTCCATATTTAATTATTTTCCATTTAATTAATTCATAAAATGAATGTATTTGTCTATCATTTTGTATTTATTTATTTATTCACCCATGAACCAATTGATTGATCATTTCAATAACTGATAGATTAATCGACTGTCAAATTAGTTAACCACAACCACAGTTAAATCCATTACTTACACAAATCATGACTCTAGGAGACAATGAAACAGCAAAGTCCATTCATGGCCTCAAACTATAATAACATATATAATATAACTAAATAAATATTATCGAGGAAACAAAGAACAGGATTAGGATTTTCTAAATGAACCTGACGTCATTTAACTACCTTTTATACCTATCATTCAATGTGTATTAAATATGTAGTGAATACACACAGGAAACAACTTCACAGCATGAAACTATGAATAATAGAATAATAAGAAAGGAAATATAAGGGCTGTTTGTTGAGAATAATACATGTGACGCTGCTGCCATTAACCCAGAGAGTAAACAGTTCACACTCAAACCATCTTCATCTTCACCAGCAGAGACTCTGATCCACCACCGATGCTGTTAAATCACAGACTGAAGCTGATTATTTCCATCAGCAGAATGCACAGAAACATGCTTCAGAATGCTTCATTTTCTAATTGTTGGAAAGAAACAGATCAAACTGAAGAAACCTCTAATATCTAATATATCATGAAACCACAATATTGAGCCCGATTTAACCAATGTTCACATATCTCTTCTGGATATGTTTGCTATTAATGTAATTGCAAAATGTAAATGTAATGAATGTATGCGATTAGCACCTATAGCTCATATTTACTGAGATAAACCTCATTTGCATTTTAAACATGACATTTAGTTAATGTAAGAATTAGCTGGAGAAGTTTGACAGGACTGTTTAAACGTCTTTAGATAATGTTTTTTGGATTTATCGGTCAGACACAGCGGGGTCATTTCAGTTTAAAGTGAGTTGTGGCAAGGAACAAAACCACCTAAGAGCGTCAGAGGATAAGGGTTAGAAAAATGTGAAAGTTGAATATTTAAATGCATCAATTATGGTGCAATTTGGGGGTAAAGTCAAGAAGCTAGAGACTATCAATAATCGCTTTTAATGCATAAAATTAGCCGTCAGATTGAGCTACTTGCTAATCAACTCCACATGTGAGAGCAAAATGCTCAAAAAATATGGTAAACACAAACCGAATGAGCTTCAGTCATATTGACATGTTAAATTTAACACAACGTAGCGTCTAACTTGTAAATGCAGTGATACACAATGAGGACTCTGGACACATCTGTTATGTTTTATTTAACTTTAAAAGCTCTAATTAGAATTACAAATGTGTCTACTATAGTGGCGGCATGGCTGATGCCTCTGGTCAGAGAGGAAACAGGAAACAGAGACAGAGCGAGTTCCTCTGACCTGGAGATGCTGTGATTATGTGGTTTGACTTTAATTAGGCCACGGTCATGTGACCAGTGTTTGACATGAAACACATTGATTAGCACAACATTCACTATCAAGGTGGAAGGAAAAATCGGACAAAACTCCAAATCACAGACCATAATGTTGAGTAAACTGCAATCACAGCCGCCCTGAAGAATCTGTGCCACTTAACTAATTAAACACCGAGGCATTAGAGCGGCGGCGGTGGACACGTCCTCCCCCAGTGACACCTCATTAAGGCCGTGATGAACGCCGCCGGCGATACATCCACGCCGCCCCGGCCCCTTCACATTAGTCATTCAATAGCACTTAGCTGCCAGTCCTCATCCCCGGCTTCTCCTCGCTCGTCTCCATAAAGCCGCGGCCACGCCCGCCGCCGCCGCCGAGAGGCGCCTTGAACTAAATGACATGTTAATTATAATTACTGGTAGCCATGGTAAATAAACAGCGTGGACGAGTCGCCGGGATCCGACACGTCAGAGCGGCTCTTAATTGTGAGTTTCGGCCTCCATCATCATCACTCCATCTTCCTCTCTCCCTCTTTTTGTGCCTGTCTCCCCCCTCCTCCCCTCCCCCCTCCCCCCTCCCTCAGAGACAGTGATGATAATTCACTGCTCCGCCAACAGAACTGAATTAAATTGTATCTGCAGCCGCTGTGAAGCCTTGATGAGGGGGGCAGATGCCTTTGTGGTGTTATCATTATAACACAATGGTCATGTTGTCATCAACCTTGCCATCGCCAATTGAAAAGACATGATTGTGTGTTGGGGGCTTTTTCTCTTGCCCCCCCACCCCCCCAACCAACCACCCCCAGCACCCCACCCCCCCACCCCCCGCCCCACCCCCAGCCATTTCGTTGTGAATAGGAGCAATTTTCTAAGAGCTATGAAATCACGTAATAGGTCCTAATATGCAGCTGCTTGGCACAGTGAGGCAGCCTCTATTAACGCGGAAGTCAAACACAATATGTGTTTTGTCTGCAGAATCACTGAATACACGAACACGGCGGATTTATTCAGATGAAAATCCACAACTGTCACCGTCACAAAGACAAACTATTTGCTCCATCTTTTGACATGTGCTGCCCTTTTTCAAATTCTGTCTCCACTAAAGTGGTCACACAGAGCATTCAACCTGCGGGGAAATCATTTTGGAAAATTGAATGGTGGACAAAACATTTGAAACACATTTGTAGTGTTGGGAAACACATTTGTGATGAAAGCTGGAGCAGCAGCGATTCCGAGGTTCCAAGGTCATTATGGCTCCTGGTTCACATGTTTGTACAGCTGGGATTATTAGAAAAAGATCATACCTATATACATATATATATATATATATATATATATATATATATATATATATATATATATATATATAAAATATATATATAAAAAAAACAGCTGATAGTAGTGATGTCACTCTATTCTCAATCTCTTCCTCTTATGGACATTTACCTTAACAACAGTTTGGTGAAAAGCAAAAATGTGTGGCTATATTAACCTGTGGGGAGCTTCACTGTTCTAATAACCTGTTCTAACCATATTAATAAAATATTCTCTAACCAAATTAATAAACTATTAATTTACTAACCGTATTAACGGAATGTTCAAACCGTATTAATAACCTGTTCTAACCATATTAATAAAGTCCTATAACTGCTTTATTTATATGTTTAAACATAATAAAGTCTTCTACCCGTGTTAATCACGTGTTCTAACAGTAATAATAACTGTACCTTTCTGGAACTCGTTGAGTCTCTTGACGGCCTCGTCTCTCTCCTCCTGCAGCCTCCTGCACTGAAGGAGGAGAAACAGAACATGTGTTATCATCAACGTGTGTTAATGCTGCAGAAATAAATCAGCAGGTAGAACAGGGTTATTGTCTCTAAACTGAATCTTCCAACAGAGAAAAATGACAAGGCTTTGAATATATATAAATACTGCTGAGACTGTTACTGCTACTACTGAGAATGTTACTGCTGAGGCTGTTACTATTATTACTGAGACTATTACTGCTGAGGCTGTTACTGTTACTACTGAGAATGTTACTACTGAGACTATTACTACTGAGGCTGTTACTGTTACTACTGAGGCTGTTACTGTTACTACTGAGGCTGTTACTGTTACTACTGAGGCTGTTACTGTTACTACTGAGGCTGTTACTGTTACTACTGAGACTATTACTGCTGAGGCTGTTACTACTGAGGCTGTTACTACTGAGGCTGTTACTGCTGAGGCTGTTACTACTGAGACTGTTACTACTGAGGCTGTTACTACTGAGGCTGTTACTGTTACTGCTGAGACTGTTACTGTTACTGCTGAGACTGTTACTGTTACTGCTGAGACTGTTACTGTTACTGCTGAGGCTGTTACCGTTACTACTAGGCTGTTACTGTTACTACTGAGGCTGTTACTGTTACTACTGAGGCTGTTACTGTTACTACTGAGGCTGTTACTACTGAGGCTGTTACTGCTGAGGCCGTTACTGTTACTGCTGAGGCCGTTACTGTTACTACTGAGACTGTTACTGCTACTGCTGAGGCTGTTACTACCGAGGCTGTTACTGCTGAGAACACTCTTTTGGTGGATCCATCCTGAATACCTTCACCATCTGTTCTGTATCCTTTAGTTTCCTCAGAATCAGCCCAGTATTTTTTTTTAATATCTGTAGTTCTCTTCACAAGTAGAAAACAAAACCTGCTCCTCCTGCTGCTCCTCCTTGCTGTTAGTATAGTGGACTGAGCTCTTACCTCAGCTGCTGCCGTCTCATGTTTCTTCTGCAGACCTTCATACTGCTGCAGAGCTGCAGATGGAAGCAGAGGATGCCAGTCAGACATGTTCAAACTAAACCTCACCAGTTTATTTTCCTGCTAAATCAGGAAACTCTGAAACTTGTGCAGCACGTGAGAACTTCTCATCCAGTGACTGTGGAGTCAGCTGACTGTGATAGAGTCGGCTCAGCACCAGCCGCTGTGCTCATGTTTGCTTTTAGGTGTAACAGCAAGTGGCATCTTAACCTTATCTTATCTAAAATAACTTCATATACAACTGTTGCCAGGGTCAAAGGTCAGTGCTGAGACTATGAATGAGTCCAAGAGTTGAACTGTGAAGGAGGATTCAGTGAGTGTTAGTTAGTTTGATCAGTTGTCATTATGAAGCTTCTATAGAAAAAAAAAACAAGGAAAAGAATTTAATTTGGCCGCTTTTGTTCAGTATTGAGATTATTTTGTTCATGTATGATATTTTCATGTTGCCTTGCAGACTAAATAACTCCTATTTTATTATATTTAGAACAGTTTTTTATAGAATGCGATTTATGATAGATTAAATAGGACTTTTTTGATCCTTTGGGAGATTCACTCAGGGAAATTGAAGCTCCAACATTTCACATACAGCACTTAAGACACAAACATAAGAGTAATATGTAAAAAAAAAAATACCCTAAATACCAACATCAACATAGAGAAAATAAATAAGTAAATAATAAAATAAGTAAATGCCTATACACACACCATTGTTATTACTACATGGTTATTGTAAAGTGAACATGGTGCAAGGCAGGTGCACATGGAATTATTGGAAAAAGAAATAAATAAGTTACACTTACTTACTATATATATACACACATATATATATAATTATGCTTACAATAAATAATATTGAAACACAAGCAGTAGGTGGATGTTGCTCATGGCTTAATACAACAATATATTATTTTATTTATTATTTTCTTGTCTAGGTAAATGAAGACGTCTGCATCAATCAAATACTAAATTTGTTCCAAATTAACACACACGCACAAGAGTAATGTTTCCTGGAACAGCTTCTTCTAATAATAAGTAAATTCTTCTATTTCTTTTTACTAACTTTACTTTTCCAACATGAACAAAACACGATGAAACACAAAACCAGCTATTAAAATAAATCACTGAAAAATAAGGAATATTATCTTAGAACCAGCAGTAAAATGTGAAGATTGGAGTTGAAGCATTAATCAAAATTTAATAGAAGTCACCTCCTGCTTTTTTCAAGTGAGAGGAGATGCGGTATTTGTAAAATGTGAAATGTGTAATGATATCTGAAATTAAATAATGTGGAGCTGCAAAAACATCCTGCCTGAATATGCATTATATTCTATTCGTTTGGTAGAGATCCCTGTAAAAATCACGACATCTTCATTTCAAAATGATCATTCTGTCTAAAATCATGTTATTTATTTAACTCCTGCTTGCAGCAGTTTTCATCTGCGGGATGTTTGTTTTCTTTAATATTGTGTATTTTATAAATTAAGATTGTGAATAATTTCCATCTTCTCTGTAAAACCTGCATCTGCCGTGTTTCTGCTCCACAGCGCCGCCGCTTCACTGACAGGTCAAACCCGGAACTACACGTTTAGAAGAAAAAGAGAAAAATGTGGAATAAAAGTAATATTTATTTTAAAAAATAATATATAATACGCAGAATATAATAAAACAAAACCCCGTAGCGATGGCTACAGTCGCAATGCCTAACGAGGCTGTAGTTATAGTTAAAGCAGTTCTACTTAAACAGGTGTAACAGGTGTAACAGGTGTATCAGGTGTAACAGGTGTAACAGGTGAAATAGGTGATACAGATGTAACCAATGATGTGACGTCACAATGCTTTCATTCTTTTAACATTAAAAAATACATTCTTTTAATAAATCTTTCAAATCAGAGCTGACGTCATAGCGTCGCCTAACTACTTTACGTGGCGCGAATTTCTTTCTATCACCCGTTAGATTGTGACGTCACCAGGTGTGATATGAGCTATTTGTTGGCTGTTTATGGCGCAAAACAATAAACAAGCAAACAAACAAACATTTCTCCAAACTAGTGGAACTTACCGCGGTTCGATAAATCCGCGATGAGCTGAATGTTCTCCAGTTCCTCCGCAGCCATGACAGCAACAGGAAGTGTTTCAGCCCGGCGGGAATTTACTGCGACACACCTGTCGAGGCTATTATCATAGGTATCTATAGAACACTATTACCATAGAGCTATGGTTATAGATGCATTATCATAAAACTTTGATTATAGATTATAGATCCATTATCATAAAGCTGTGTTTATAGATTAATTATCATAAAGGTATGATTATAGATTTATTATCATAGGACTGTGCTCATTATCATCATAGAGCTGTGGACATAGATCCATTCTCATAGAGCTATGATTCTAGCTCCATCATCATTGAGCTGTGGTTATAGATCCATTATCACAGAGCTATGATTATAGATTATAGATCCATTATCACAGAGCTGATTCCACCTTTATCATCATAGAGCTGTGGTTATAGATCCATTATTATAGAGCTATAGTTATAGATTGTAGCTCCATTATCACAGAGCTATAATTCTAGATCTATCATAAAGCTGTGGGTATACATCATAAATATTTATAAAGCTGTGGTTCGAGATTTATTATAATGCTTTGGTTATAGATTACAGATCTATTATCATAGAGCTATGGTTATCGATACGTTATCAAAGATATATGGTTATATATTATAGAGCTAAGATCATAAAAATATTTCAGTGAAAATATTTTAATTCCTACTCCACTACATTAATTTGAAGTTCTGCAGATTTTAACATTTTACAGAAATGAATCAACTTTAATATTATATTTAATTTAGTAATAATTTAATTTAAATAATTGAATGCATTACTTTGACTAGTAATCTACCCAAAGTGTCTCAAACTGGCTCCATATTAATGAAGTAAAAAATTAAAATACTCATACTGTAAATATTGCTGATAATAAAAATACATTATAATAATAAATATAATATATTATAATACATAATATACTGTTCAGAGCTGAAACAACAGAGACAAAGATTTTCACATAATTTAATTTATTCATGGACACAAACTCACAAAACCTTCATGGTTGCACCACAAAGAATTAGTTTCTGCAGACGGCAGGAATGTTTAATAAACTCTTATATACTCGTCTCTTAGCAACACAAAATCAAACAACAAACGTTAATAATGTAAACAACCACGTTTTTTTTTTTCTCCTCTCAGCAGGAAGAGGATGCGAGAGAAGAGTCAGACATGCTGCGTACCAACCTGAAGCCACTGACACCAGCTAAACTAATACAGCAGTTGCCTTTTTACAGTTCACACGGGTGGACAAAATAACAGGAACACCCTGGAGGTAAATATCAATTTGTTAATGATGTTTAGTTCAGTCGAAGCAGGAAGTTTGTCTTTCAACTTCAGGAATGATAGTCAATTCAAAATAAGACGGTTGGTGCTGACGCAGGATCATCTGTGACTTTGTCAAATATTTGTTTGTGGGATTTTACATCAATTATTAAAAAGAAAGAAAAAAGGAAGACAAAGACGATCCGGCAGTAACATGTCAATAAATAAAGACTGATTTATCATTTTAAGGATATGTTCACTTTTTTTTTTTAAATCAAGGGTAAATATTACAACCACAGACACTTTTCATACACAATAATACACTACAGTACAGAACAGCTACAGGAAGGAGAACAGGAGAGGAGGAGTGAAGAATCTGGGCTGCAGGAGGAATAAAGGGAGAGGGGGAGGAAGAGGAGATGAAGAGGAGGAGATGAAGAGGAGGGAAGAGGGCAGCAGAGCGTCCCTGCAGCGCCTCAGTGGCGGGCGGCGGACTCTCTGGGGTAAAACTCTGCCAGCGTGCTCTGAGGAATCCTCTTCAGCATCTCTTTGGGGAAGATTCGCAGCAGCTGCCAGCCGATGTCCAGAGTTTCATAAACCGTCCTGTTGTCATAGGGACCTGAAGGAGCAGAGAGACAGCATGGACATTACTGCTCCTGTCTCCATGGTTACTGTCCTGTCTCTGCTGATGCTACTGCTACTGTCTCCATGGTTACTGTCCTGTCTCCGCTGAAGCTACTGCTCCTTTCTCCATGGTTAATGTCCTGTCTCCACTGACGCTACAGTCCTGTCTCCATGGTTACAGCTCCTGTCTCCACTGATGCTACTGCTACTGTCTCCATGGTTACAGCTCCTGTCTCCACTGATGCTACTGCTCCTGTCTCCATGGTTGCATGTCCTGTCTCCACTGACGCTACTGCTCCTGTCTCCGTGGTTACAGCTCCTGTCTCCGCTGATGCTACAGTCCTGTCTCCATGGTTACCATCCTGTCTCCACTGACGCTACTGCTCCTGTCTCCGTGGTTACAGCTCCCGTCTCCGCTGATGCTACAGTCCTGTCTCCATGGTTGCATCTCCTGTCTCCACTGATGCTACAGTCCTGTCTCCCCTTCACTGTTGCTGATTCTATGTTGAACCAAACCTTGAATTAAATCTTTCTATTAATTCTTGGAGCTGTTAGCAGATGTTAGTTGAAGTTCTGTCCGGACACTGTCAGTTGCTGAACTTTCTTGTCGTCCTTGAGCTCGACAAAGGAACAAAGAACCTGCACAGATCAATATTTTTCAGGGACAAAAAAACTCAGAAATAATAAAACTGCTTCAAACACCACTTATAAAACAACATGCCCTAAAGCCTACACCCTAAATATACTCTATAAACCAGCATGTCACATGTTCTGACCATAGCCTGTAAGATAATTAAACATGACATGACCTGATTATATTAGATAGTTCTGATATGATTCTATAAAATAATTAAACATGCACAAACTCTGGTGAAAACTTTTGGCTAATTCTATCATATTTACAGTTATTACACACTGTCTCTGAAAATAAATTGCACAAATAAATATGGTAGAGAAAACACAGATCGACTCACATACACAACAATGATATAACAGGTTAGACAGACAGAGTTAAACTCAATGAAAGTGTTTGTAATGTTAATCATCTGCTTGTTTTTAAGTTCTTTCTAATGTTATTTCTAAAATGTATATAGACTCATTAACACAATGTTAATAAGGATCTTATTGGAGCCTCACTACAGCCAAACTAACATGTTTCATGAAGGGTCTGATTTCTCTGAGTGTTTCCAGGTGTCAGAACAAAAGCCCCAAAGCGCTGACAGGTCAGAATATTATAAAAACGTCCTGACATGTTGGAATACTAGAACTCGTCTCACCCTGAGCGATAAAGTTCTTCTCAAACTTCTGCAGGAACTCCAGGTACAGCAGGTCGTCAGAGGTCAGCGCCTCCTCTCCCACCACAGCCTTCATGGCCTGGACGTCCTTTCCAATGGCGTAACAGGCGTACTGAGACCAGGACATGACATTAACAGGTTTATATGGGTTGTGATCAATCGTAGATTTATACAGATAAATATTTACTATAGATATCTCTGTACAGATGGTTGTCAGATTATTGACGGTGTTACCAGCTGGTTGGAGACGTCAGCGTGGTCCTTCCTGGTCATCCCCTCACCGATGGCCGACTTCATCAGACGAGACAGAGACGGCAGCACGTTGATGGGAGGATAAATCTGAAAGACAAATCCATGTTAGGATATTATCAACATTAATGGTTCAAATTTAAAGATAAAATCTAGATTTTTTTTTTAAACCGTTTGTTTTTCCTCTAAGAAATATTTGCATTTTTAACACGTGTTATAGTGTTTGTATTACTTTCCTGGATGAAAATCATTCCTTCATTGAAGTTCTGAGTAAACTTTGGTTAAATCACAGTAAAACACACACACACACACACACACACTTAAGTGTCTCATTTAACCTGATAAAATCCAATACGCCCAAATATGAGGACATCATAGGTTTTGTGCATTGGACAGGCTGCCTGTATCAAGTCATTATATCATAGTCATATAAAAATTGCATTAGAAAAGTCTCAGCTACAACAGTATTTTAGTCAGCACAATTCAATCTGGAACATGAAAAATAATAGAAGTTCGCCTGCTTACAACAATTGAAAAAAAAAAAACTCCAAATTGCATTGGTCCAAGTTACATGCGTCCATCTTGGCATAAATGCTGATCATACATTGGACTACAGATAAATGAAAAACCGGATTTTTGTTAGATTCAGATATTTTACATTTTTCTTCAAATATTCTAGCTCTGTCACAGCAACACATGAATTGATTCTGACACTTCCTTCACTTCAGTCACCTTAGATGTTGTAGCTTTGCTTGGATATCAGATTTATGTACAAAGCCTATGGGGTTGTGGAGATTTTCCATATCTTTGTGTCATTGCAAGCTGGAAAGCAGAAAATAGGCCTGGAGCTTAAGAGGTTAAGTAAGGAGTACCTGTCTGTTGTGCAGCTGTCTGTCCACATACACTTGACCCTCTGTGATGTATCCAGTGAGATCAGGGATGGGATGGGTGATGTCTGTTAGAGACAAACAGATCAGGACATGAGAACAGCTCCTCTGATCAGTGTGGCTTCACCTGCGGATCAATGGTGTTAAAGCGGTAAGAACAGCAGAGTCTCTAAAAACACCAGCCTGTTATTAAAAGCCGACACAATCGCCTCCTGTGAGGCTTAATGGGGGGGGGGCTGTTCAACTACACAAGAGCAGGCTCTTCATACTTGTTGCCATGGTAACTGCAGGCATCAAAAATGTCTCCGCGGCCCGTTTCAGATGCTTCTGCAGTAATTCAAAAAATGACTCACAGAGATTTAAGCCTTCCCAAAAAATGGAAATAAACTGACCACACTTATAAATACAGACAGAAATATACATTCTGTCTGTCAATCAAAACAGAAATGATCTGATTCGGTGTCTGACCGTCATTGGGCATGGTGAGGATGGGGATCTGCGTGATGGATCCGTTCCTGCCCTCAACTCGTCCAGCTCGTTCGTAGATGGTGGCCAGATCAGTGTACATGTAGCCGGGGAAACCACGACGGCCGGGCACCTCCTCTCTGGCTGCAGACACCTGCAGGGGAAGAGGAGGAGGTCATCAGGACACAATGTACAATTCAATTTTTATTTACAGCCCAACATCACAACACAGTTGCCTCACTGGGCTTAACAAAATTCAGTCAGTGACCCAGACATCCCCCGTCCTTAGACCCTACCTCAGTAGTTCAGAATAGACACACAGCTGGTCATAGAACATCTAGCTGGAGAACAGCAGTTTCCTTTTTCCTTTCAGTTTTCTATGTCGAAGTGACCAAAAGTAAATATTTGTTCCCAAAGTGAAGCGAATTCAGAGCAAAGAAAAAGCAGCTTTTCATCATCCGATTTAAAGGTTGATAGGCAAATAAACTCTGAACTGATTCAATGCAAAACTCAACCTTCACACATGTGAATGGGACAGAAGTAAAATGTTAATGTCCTGTGGCTCTTTGGTCTTTGTCTGCGCATTAAATAAACATCAAATATCTGCGACTCGGCAACTGTCGGTGCCAAGGACGCAGAGGCAGATTTGTGAAGGGAAACACAGATGCAGCATTTAAAACGTGCTTTACAAGCAAAAGCTACAACATTAAAGGAATTAAAGGGTTAATAGGCAGGCACAAAGCACAGTTTGTGTGTGTGTCCTTATAAAACCAGGAGTTTAATAATGAGGTTGAGGACTCCTCAGTGTATCAGCCCTATGCTTCTTTTCTGTCCTGTTGTTGAAATGATTCTAATGTCTGACTGGATGAAGTGGACATATGTCCAACAGGGATGTCCTTTAGTCTTTTACACAGAGGTCTAGCTGGACTCAGGTCTGTTACATCACCTCTCTCAGGGCCTCGGCGTAGGAGCTCATGTCCGTCAGGATGACCAGGACGTGTTTCTCACACTGGTAGGCCAGGTACTCGGCCGTGGTCAGCGCCAGGCGTGGGGTGATGATTCGCTCGATGCTGATTGGTCACAGAAAGTGACAAGTTACAGAACTCTGCGTTTGAAACCATCCAATGAAAGAAGCGAGAACAGCTGATCTTACGTTGGGTCGTTGGCCAAATTCAGGAAGAGACAGACGTTGTCCATGGAGCCGTTCTCCTCAAAATCAGACTTAAAGAAACGAGCTGTTTCCATGTTGACCTGAGGACAAAGATAATAATCATATTATTAATAATAGTTTTATTTGTTATTATTAATTCAAACATTTTTTATGAAGCACCTGAAGAATATAAATAAATACAATATTAATAAATACATTAAATGCAATAATGGAAAGAAAAAGAATACAACAAAAAAAACTTCCCAGTTAATTTCATTAATGGACAGAGAGAAACAAAGATACTAATAATATTATTAATAATAATTGTATTTATTATTTAAAAACTTTTCATGACAAAAAAATACAACAAAGGAAAGAAGAAATAACGCAACAAAAACATTTAATGATCTAAGAGAAAAGAGAGAAACACTAATATCTGTAAGTCTCTATTCTTATGCCTCCAGGCTGAACCTGGTTTGGGATTTCCTTTTCAAAATAGATTTACATGTGAAGACTTGTATAAATCAGAACCCTGACCACAATGACGAGTGTGTGAGTGTTCGCGTGAGTCAGTGTGGTGTGTGTGTGTGTGTGTGTCACAGAGCCACTGAGGGAACCTGACACTGTGTTGAATCAGTAATGTGTCTGCAGGAGGATCAGCTCAGAGAGGCAGAAGTAACAAGAGGAACTTAAAGGTTAAATCACCTGGTGAATAAAGGACAAGGGGGAGGGGGGGGTCAGGGTTAAGAGGGGGATTAACGTCACAGATGTGAGGCTGAAACCTGCTCACCCCCATGGCCGCGAAGACGATGGCGAAGTTCTCTGCGCTGTAGTCCATCACGTCCTTGGATTTCTGCACCAGTCCGGCCTGCCGACAGATCTGAGCTGCGATCTGAGGAGACACGAGACCAGAACCCGGTAAATTCAGATCAGCGAGGACCAGCTAAAACCTCACCAGCTCCCGTAAAGTTAGAGAAACTATATCACTGTAACAGGACACAGAGACAGTTATTAAACAGAGAAATGGATTCAATAATTCATCCTGAGCCCCGTCTCTGACCCCTCCTCAGTGAAACTTCACTTCCGGAAGTAGGAAGTAACCATGAGCCAATTTACAATCATTCCCAAAACATAAATGTGAATGTTGGATAAATCAGGTTCAGCGGAGTTTAGGACAATCTGAAAATTCTGATATGTTTTGTTATGAAATGTTTTATTCATTTTGGCTGTGAGTGATTTATGAACAAACCTTCTGAATATATTCAGGAACAAAGAGTAAAGTTCTGTGTGTTTCGGAGCTGCTGAGGGTTGCAGGGTTCAACGTTGTTAGAAATTAACGCCAGACAATACGATTTTGAGTTTATCATAAAATCCCCCTTTGTTCTTTCCTGATTGGTTGCTAATGCAGGATATGGCCATATTTGGACAAGCTGTAGGAGAAAAGCAGCTTTTGGAGGTGAAAAAGTTTAGTTTTTTTTCCTCGAATGTAAAAAAGGGTATTTAAAGGTTTAAATTTTCAGAAATTAATGATACTTTATTAGATTTAACCAAAAAACAAACATGAAAAGCTCCACAATGATCTTGTTTGGAAGCAGAGCAGAAAATTTCAGTTTAACCTAAAACTCAGAACCAATCGTTTTTTACTCCTCGTGGGTCAGAATCAGTTTGAATATGCTCTTGTCTTCTTCCCCTGTGTCAAGGTGTGTTATTTCTGGCAGTAACCGCTTAGAAAAATGTTTTTCTGTAGATATTAAAAGATTTCCTAAAATACGGTGGAGGCTGCTGTGAGTTTGTCCCTGAGCGGCTGAGTTCACATGGTTTGTATCTGAAGAGCTCGTCACTCACAAACTTCCATTATACTCAAGTGCTTCTGGAGATTTAATCCATCACAACTATTTGGACTATTCTTTGTGGCCATTTTTTTTTATTATTTCATTTAGTTGTTTTTTTTTTTGCCTTGGGACGATTCAACCCGAAGCTCTCGTGTTGTGACAAAAAAAAAAAAAAATTCTATCTATGTGGAAATAACAGCACGTTCTCCTTCATCTGGCCTGACCTAATCTTGTTAGTTCAATTTCCACTCAGCCACAATAAAGCTGCACAAGTCTGTCACTCAGATTAACACAAAACAAAAGCTCTGAACGCACTCAACACAAAGACGGTTCAGCTCCGCTTTCCTCAAGTGTGAAGAGCAGGAGCCCAAATTAAAAACTCATTTACAATTTTACCAACAAGGAAATATATAAAGAATAAGAAGATGTTTTCTATATTAACAAAATAAATGACCAGATTAGTCTATAACTAGAGTCTCCTCAGCCGCGTGATAAATAACCCGTATGACCAGCACTCGTCTAAAATGTTTGTGGAACAGCTGAGTCATGAGTTCACGCTGCGAGGCGACAGGAAGCAGAACTGTGGTCATGTGACCGAACAATTTCTGTCTCATCGGGGTTCAACATTTCCAGCATCACACAGATTGACATCTGAACACAAACACCTGAATAGGGTGTGTATAGAACTGATCAAAGATAAACTCATTTATTTCACAGTGGATTCAACTCATGACGTTGGCACATTGATGGTTGTTTTAGTGTTTTAGCGTCTGCTAGTGGCTCCTGCTGGTCAGTGGAATCTTAACAGCTCAAGGAACTCTGCTGTGATTCAGACTCAAACATCCTGATAGTTTAAATATAAAACACAGCTGAGTGACTGAGATTTATTTTGGTTTGCTGCTTTTGCAGAGGGGAAACCCGCAGCAGAAGCTGCTGATCTGTGTGCAGAGGAACAGATGAGGAGTTTTCACCTCGTTGTGCGGCAGCCCGGCTGCAGAGAAGATGGGAATCTTCTGTCCTCGGGCGATGCTGTTCATCCCGTCGATGGCTGAGATACCGGTCTGAATCATCTCCTCAGGGTAGATACGGCACTGAGGGTTAATGGGCTGACCTGGGGGGGCATTATTATACATTATTATATGTAACATGCACTGTGTTTAATATTATATGTTAATATAAATGCATATTTAATCTGCTTTAGCAACATTTTTACTTGTTCAATAAAGCAGAAGCGCACACACACGCACACTAAAGTAGCAGCAAAAAAGTAGAGTATGTACTTAGTTACTTTCCCTAAAAGTTCCCTGACTGACGCTGCATCCAAAACCACCTACTTCCCCTAATGTACACACATTTCAACCACATGAAAATGATAATTAAGGAAACATTGTCATGTTATTTTAGACTTTGACTTTTAAGAGTAAGAAAATATAATAATTTCATTTTTATAACATGCTATTGAAGATCTTTGATTTTTCCATTTACATGCATGTATATGATATGTTCCCCCTAATCATTATAATATATGAGATTCTCTATAGTAGCTTAACCAATTGTGCAAATTCTACCAAAATTGACTTGTAATTCTACATCAGGAGAACTTTTCCTGGCGGTGCTATAGTATGAACATCCAGATCCAAAGGACAGCCAAGATGGCCGCTGTAGTATGTCTGTGCCTTCTATAAGCTAACTTCCTACATAGAAGTTACTACTGTGGAGTTGGAGTAGTAGCTACTGGTTAGTAGGCAGTGATACTAAGGTTTCAGATACAGCCTGAGGGTTAGTGCAGTCTTCTCAGAGAATGAGTAGTAGGTGGTGGTAAATGAACAAGGAGAAAGGGGAGGAGGAGGTGGGGAAGGAGGTGTACCCATGATGTCCAGGTAGTCCTCGGCCAACACACTGGGACCGCGGTCGATGGGTTTTCCAGAACCGTTGAAGACACGTCCTGAGGAAAAAAAGAAATAGTCTGTTTAAAAATCATCAACATGAAGCCGAACTCTGATAATTACGACAAAAACAGACTCAATGAAACTCATCAGATCTGCTCTGAGACAACTCTGCCAATAACAAGTCATTATGAATCGGGAAATGATTAATGACACTTCAAAAACAAAAGCAGGTTTACTTCCCGCTCTGCTCAGACGTTTGTAACCTTGAGCTGAGCTGAGATAATCACACTGATGAGACATTCAAGAACAGCAGCAAAAAGGGAACTCTCAGTTTTTACTATGAACAGTTTGTCACTTCACAGCATTAATCTAAGACACAAAGCAGGAAGTGAACTGTAGAAACAGCCTTAAGACTCAAATTCATCCTGAGCTGCGGCATCTTGGTTATTAAATGCACCCAGAGAACCAGGGACACAGTCTGGAAGAGACATTTCCTTCTGTCTGGAGATTTTACCGAACACTTGAAGTAGCATTTTCCTTTTCTAACAGTAGCCAAGTGTTACTAGCTAACTTCTGTGTGTGTGTGTGTGTATATATATGTGACAAAATGTTTGGCAAGGTGAGAAAGTAAAAAAAAAGAAATAAAATACAGTTATAAGAAGCATTCATCAGGTCTCTCCAAATGTACATGTATTCATGTTGGTTTCTTGTTATTTAAAAGTCCATTTATATAATTGGTTTAAAAAAAAAAAAATACAATTTTGTGCAATTTGAAACAAAATGTCAAATGGTGTGATTGAAGCAGAATAATAAATTTAAAATATATAAAACGTATTGATAGCATGTGTTTTTAAGTGAGAGTTAAAACTATCTGGTATCATGTTTTAAGGGTTACACCACAGGATACTTTTGTCACTGACCCGTGTGTGTGTGTGTGTGTGTGTATAAAAACCTAAGAAATTGGTTTAAATAGGATATAGGATATATCCCATAGGAAATAGGATAAAGTGACTGATGAAGCAATAAATTCATGTTTTGAATTTATTGCCAAGCATGCAATACAGTATATGCATATATAGTACTACTAAAGCACTTCTGGTTAGATGCTATCTGCATCCTGTTGCTTTGTACTTGTGCAATGACAAAGTTGAATCTAATCTAATCAGACCGGTGAATAAAGTTCTTACCCAGCATGTCCTCTGACACCGGCGTCCGGAGGATGTCGCCGGTGAACTCGCAGGCTGTTTTCTTGGCATCGATGCCTGATGTTCCCTCAAACACCTGAATAAACACAAACAACAACAACAAGTAGGACTTGCAGCTGCAGCCTGATGTTCCCTCACATAGCTGAACAAACAGCAGCAGCCCCAGATTGCACAGGAATAAATGAACATGAGGCCGTGGTTTCCTCAGAACTCGTCTTTTCCCATTTTCTGTCAGATGAACGTCTCCTTCAGTAGCTACAATGAGTGAGAATTGAATTCATCCACTGACATAAAGATAATTTGATCCATTAATGGTAAAGTAAAAAAATGCCTGTTATAATTGCTCAGAACAGATACCCAGCTTACTATGCCTGCTTCATATTTGAAGTAAGATTTATAAAAGCATTATTCAGCCTAAAATTGGATGCAGATTACTCTCCTCTTCAAGGTTAAACAAGAACAATCGTTTATATAAATGAAACGTCCTCAAACACATCACAACAGAATCATTTTCTCAATCATCGCAAGGTCGTTTTCTAACTGACAATTACAGCACGGTACAGTTGGAATGAATAAAACGGCCTCAAACGAATCTAAAACCTGTTACTAGGAACCACGGGAAACTTTCAGCATGTCCCCGTCACCATGGTAACCAAGGAGAGGGAGACCATGGACTGGCCTCATTATGAAGGAACTGTTTAGCTCTGCATCATAAACTACCCGGTTATTATATTTCATTATAGTGGTTTTATTTATTCACCATGAACACATAAGTAATTTATTTTAACACTTGACGCATGTATCGTATGTAAATTGGCCGTTACCGTGGCGACAGCATTGACAGTTTCTATTGAGCAGGTGTTAAAGGTGTGGCTAAAGTGACTGGTCAGTGGATTTTATTGACATTCTCATTGATTCTTTTCTATTATTATTAAACAGGTCATAATTCCAAGTTTATCACCTGAATATCTGTATTTTTTATCATTTTCCAACATCAACTGTGCCGGTCTGTCGGCCATGATGGATTTGGATTCTTACCTGGACGACCGCCTTGCTTCCAATCACCTCCAGCACCTGGCCGCTCCTCCTGGTTCCGTCCGGCAGGGTCAGGTGAACGATCTCAGCATATCTGGGGAACTGGAACAGACAGAACCACAGTGACTACAGCTGTCAACACAGGACGTGAACCGAGCAGCAGAAAGGTTCGGTTCTGATCTGCTGTCGCAGGTGTGAAGTGGCTCAGATGATGCTGAGAGATTCACAACAGAGAGTTTAATATGAATAGAACTTTTGAGCAGCTTCACCTTCACGTTGTCCAGAATCACCAGCGGCCCGTTCACTCCTGACACCGTGGAGTAGGCTGAGAGAGGAGAGAGACGGTCAGTAAAGAGAAACGACTCTGACAAAACCCACCACTCCTTCTGCAGCTGAAAGCTACAAATCAACGGAGGGACAAGTGGACTGAATAATCACAGCTGACCTTTCACTGATAGATTCAACCGCTTCGTCTCTCACAGACACAAATGTCAAAAGGCTCAAAGCAGACAAATGTCAAGAAGAAATGCAAGAAATCTTCTCAACTAGAATTGAACAGGTCAGAGGTCATCTACACACAGGTCAGAGGTCATCTATACACAGGTCAGAGGTCATCTATACACAGGTCAGAGGTCATCTATACACAGGTCAGAGGTCAGAGGTCATCTATACACAGGTTAGAGGTCAGAGGTCATCTATACACAGGTTAGAGGTGAGATCTTTACAGGCCTGAGCACAGTTCTACACAGACCAGAGGTCAGCTCCACACAGGTCAGAGGTTAGAGGTCAGTGATAAATGGGCCAGAGGTCAGCTCTATATAGGCCTGAGGGCAGTTCTACACAGGTAAAAGGTCAAAAGTCACCGCTACCCAGGCCAGCTTCACATAGGCCAGAGATCAGGTGTTACGATCAGGTTACTAACATGTTACTAACACTAACAAATTACTAAAACTAAGGGTTACTAACATGTTACTAACACTAACAGGTTACTAACTAACAAATAACTAAAACTAAGGGTTACTAACAGGTTACTAACACTAACAGGTTACTAACTAACAAATAACTAAAACTAAGGGGTTACTAACAGGTTACTAACACTAACAAGGTTACTAACACTAATAAGTTACTAAAACTAAGGGGTTACTAACAGGTTACTAACACTAACAGGTTACTAACACTAATAAGTTACTAAAACTAAGGGGTTACTAACAGGTTACTAACACTAACAAGGTTACTAACACTAATAAGTTACTAAAACTAGCTGGTTACCCACAGTCATGGATTACTAACAGTAACTCTCCTGGAGCAGGTTTATGTTGCCCCGCTGCACATCTGCAGCCCTGGGGGGTAAAATGCAGAAACACAGTGTAGGGGGGGCAGGGACTGAAAAGGGGGGGGGGGTTGTTCTCTGTCTGGAGTTCCTCTTTATGTGTGAACCGTCAATCTCAGGAGGCGATATCAAAGGCGAGGCAAGGAAATTAGAGCCGACTGGTACGAACATAAAGACCTAAAGCTTAGCGGGGTGCATCCACTATGCCACTAATTAGACCGAGGCCACAGAATAACCTGTCAATGCTACAGTACTGCAGCACCCCCCACCCCCCCTACACACACACACACACACACCTGCAGCTCAGCCTCTATTAGCCAGAAAGGCTGTATGTGTGTGTAGCAGGTGGAGACTTTTGAGAGTGAGTGAAAAGATGCTGTGTGATGATAAAAAACCCAGAGCAGCACAGAGAGGAAATAAATAAAATACAAAAGTGTACTTTCCTCTATTATCTCAGTTCTTCAGCCCACACACACACTGCAGAACAAGGTCTGCAGAACACAGACGTGTGTGTGTGTGTGTGTTTGTAGATAACCTTTACTTTCCTCAGCTGCCACTTAGAGACTGCTGCATTCAGATTATTGAGCCAGAACGCGGTTTAATGATTCTGTTAATGCCGCAGCTACAACGACTTCACAAATGATCTGCAAAAATCTATATCAATAACAATCCGCTTTAAAAATATCATCACAGTGAAAGAACAAGAACATTCCTGCTCATAATCGTACCTGTGAGAATGTGTGTTTCCTGACGGTTATTTTGCGTAATTTCACTGAATTGTGTGTGTGTGTGTGTGTATACAATGGGGGAAATAAGTATTGGACGCGTCAACTTCTTTGTCATTACATTTATTTCTAAAGATTCAATTCATGTGACATTTCTCCCAGACACTGGTATTAACTCAAATAATCCACACATGAAAAGAAATCACAACATTCAAATCCATAAATAATGATTATGTGGAATTAAGTGCAATAACACAGGAAAAAAGTATTGAACACACCCTGGAAAAGCTGTATAGGCACCATACCATCTCAAATCTGAAAGTAATTAGTCTTTGTAGTTCCTATAATTGCAAACCAACATCAGCTGGGTTAGTGCTAATTGATGGCCCGATAAAACAGGTTGGTTTTTCACCAAGTCGTCAAACAAGACACATCTCATGATGGGTAAAAGCAAGGAGCTCTCTCAAGACCTTCGCAACCTGATCGTTGCTCAGCATCAGAATGGAACTGGTTACAGACTTATCTCAAAGCGTCTGAGCATTCCAATAAGCACCGTTGGGGCCATTATCCGCAAGTGGAAGAAGCATCACCTTATCATCAACAGGCCGCGCACAGGAGCTCCTCGCAAGATTTCTGACCAGGGAGTCAGAAAGATGGTCAGAAGAGTTCTCAAAGAGCCAAGGACCACCCGGAAAGCGCTCCAGAAAGACATGGAGGCAGCAGGTACAAGTGTTACGGAGAAAACGATAGGCAATGCACTCCACCGCCATGGCCTCTATGGACGCTCAGCCCGCAAGACTCCATTCCTCAAAAAAAGGCACGTTGAAGCTCGTTTAAAATTTGCTAAACAGCATCTGGATAAGCCTGTGGAATACTGGGAGGATGTTGTCTGGTCAGGCGAGACCAAAATTGAACTTTTTGGCTGTCATACTACACAGCATGTTTGGAGGAGAAATGGCACTGCACATCACCCAAATAACACTACACCAACAGTGAGGTTGGGTGGTGGAAACATCATAGCATGGGGTTGTTTCTCATCTCGTGGTACTGGCACACTTCATATAATTGAAGGAGCAATGAATGGAAACATCTATCGGCAAATTCTTGAGATGAACCTGCTGCCGTCCACCAGGATGATGAAGATGAGACGTGGCTGGATCTTTCAACAGGACAACGACCCGAAGCACACGGCAAAGTTGACTCTCGAATGGTTTAAAAACAAGAAAATCAATGTGTTAGAATGGCCCAGTCAATCACCCGACTTAAATCCGATTGAACATTTGTGGAAAGAACTAAAGAAAAGGGTTCACCAGAGGGCACCAAAGAATATTCAAGATTTAAAGACAATCTGTGCGGAGGAATGGGCAAAAATCACACCTGAGCAGTGTGCGCGATTAATTAATACATACAAGCAGCGTCTGGAAGCTGTCATTGCAAACCAAGGCTTCTCCACAAAGTATTAAACGAGTCTCAGATAGTGTGTTCAATACTTTTTTCCTGTGTTATTGCACTTAATTCCACATAATCATTATTTATGGATTTGAATGTTGGGATTTCTTTTCATGTGTGGATTATTTGAGTTCATACCAGTGTCTGGAAGAAATGTCACATGAATTGCATCTTTGGAAATAAATGTAATGACAAAAAAGTTGACGTGTCCAATACTTATTTCCCCCATTGTGTGTGTGTATGTGTATATATATATTATACATATATATTTATACACATACACACACACACTTTTCCCCCCCCTCACACATAAGCTTTGTCAACATATTTGCCACATAAAACCTTCAAAGAAATCCTGAAAACAAAATCCTCAAATTTGATTAATTTAATAACTTGTTTTTTCTTTTTTTTTAAATCTGTGGGATTCGTCAACATAAAAACAAGAAATAAAATAAGGATGAAATAATAATAATCACTCTCTTTGGCTTAAAAAATATATGAATCTGGGTAAAGTGACTGACATGACAGAAACGGCAATAAATTCAAAACACCCATGTATGCAATTAGATTTTTTTTTTATTTCAATATTATAAACATCACACTTACCCTACACCCAAAGAATCAGGATGAAATTTTATATATAATATATAACCTACTGTAACTTTGTTCCCCACAAGCACAATCAGAGTGTGAGGATTTGACTGCAGCTTCAAACCTGCTCCAACAATGATTAGTATTATTATCATTACAATGATTGATGTCTATACTTAAACCACAGAGCCCCAAACATTAAAAAAGGCTTTCAAATTCCATCAAATTTTCACAACATTATGTTATTTTTTGTCCACATTGGTCATGTTTATAAAAAGGACTTAATAGCTACACTTAGCCTTCAAATTGCCTGTACATCTCAAAAGAAAAACATACAGCTATTTACTGAAGGGTGATAATAATAATAATAAAAATAATAATAATAATAATGATAATGATGATGTGGGGAAAATTGGGCTCCATTATTATTCAGGTTCCTCTTAGAATCCATAAGTCTGTGTTAATGGTAGAGATTCACTTACAGTGATGGGAGGGAAATGTAGTTTTTAAAAAGGTATTTTTCTGGGTTTCAGTTGTAGCTTTGAAGATGATATATTTCATGTTCAAAAGTTCAAATCTGTAGTTTTACAGCACTCCAGAAACTGGACTGTCTCATTAATATTCATAAGCCTCTCTTCTGATTGGCTGATTTTTACTTTTAAGACAAGAGAAAAAAAAGTGGGTGTGAACTTTTCTCTGAAGCTCCGCCCCTCCGCTGGAGGCTAGCAGCTCCATGCTACATTAGCCGCTATTAGCATAACACACCTGAATATAAAAATATTGTTCCAAGAAGACACGACGCCTTTTATTTTGAAAATATTGCATGTTTTTATGTCACAATAATTTTGTTGGTCACATATCATCTGATAGTTATTAACATTAATTCTTATTACCCAACCTCCATCCTCAATTGATTTCGCACATTAAGACAATTGTTTCTGTATGCAAGTTTTCTCAAGGTTAATGTTCATTATCTCAGTAAATGAGTTTATCCCCACAACTGAATAGTTCAATAAAGTAAGCGTCAATACTCAAATTTCAGGTTGTAATCAAAGGTTTTTACAGAGAGAGTTTAGATATTTTATTTCCCAATAGACATAAAGAAGTCTCAATGTTTTTATGAATAAATGTTATATAAATCAAGCCATGAATGATTCATGAACAAACCTTCAGAATATATTCAGGGATGAAGAGTAAAGTTTGGTTTGGAGTAGGAAAAAAAAAAAAACATGTATTTTTCCTGATTTTTTTTTTTTGTTCAGGAGTCTGAAAGAAAAACTTTAAAAACTGGATCAGCGTGTGAACAAACAGCAGCTCTTCTCTAACCGTGTTGAAAGTGCTGTAAGGTTGATTCCTTTAAGTACATTTGCTGAGTCTGAAGTGTATTTAATGTTGTAATAAGTGGTTCCCTCTTCCCCGTGCAGAACCGGCACGATAAAACAACAGCCCACAGTTCAGGCGCTGGAGGCGGAGGTGCTGTGCTCTCTCATTTCACCCGTAACGATGACTCAATGGGCTCAGCTTCAGGAGGTGTGAAGTAGCAACATTTCTCATTAGGTTTGGAAAACTTTCTCCACCCTCTCGGCTCCTTCAGCTCAAGTGCGGCGCTCCCCCGGCTCGCCATGTGAGGCAGCGTGGGTCGCCCCGCGGCCCGTTCAGCTGCCAGGGCCCTTTGTGTACAAAGATGTTAATTGGTCCTAATCCGCCACTAGAAGCTGTTTTGGTAGCCTGACCTCGCACCCTGAAGGAGACCTCGGTGTGAAATACTAAAGAGCCCATTCAAGTGCCAGAGAAAAGAGGCACAGAGCATTCCAACACAATTTCCCAGCTGAGGGGGGGGTGGTGGTTAAGGGGGGGGGCGCCATTCTGACAATAAATGAGCTACAAAGCAGAAGCTGCTGTGATGTGCAGCCTCACATTCACGTCTTAGCCTCTACTTCAAGGGATTCCCACAGCCCCTCAGGACACGGGAACGCTAATTGCCTCAAACCTAAAACCAGCCCCAGCCCCCCGACACACACACACACACACACTTTGTTTTGGTTTTTATTTATTCCCCCTTATGCAGGGAACAAAAAAAAAACATTATAAAACAGGACCGAACTGTGTCGAAGTCCACATATCGGCCTCATGGTATCGGTTTGCCGAGTCTGGGCGCTCTTAATTCTTATTTCCTGCCGCTGCTTCACAGTAAAAGCCTTCCGCTGACAAACGGACAGGCTTTTATTCTGAAGGGCTTACAGGAAACGAAATGTGTGCTTATCACCGAGTTAGCATTGTTAACATCCTTCAATAACAAGCCGACTGTTTGCTTGTTCAGAGGGTTCAATCAGAAACAGCCTTTTCAGCTTCACCTCCAACAGGTCAACAACTTATTTTACTGCGTGAAAACGTGTGTAGTTTCCACTAAATCCTCAAAATCTGCAGCTTTACACTGATAACGTGATAATAGAAGTGTTTATGTCCAGCCAGTGCCTGTTTTCCTCCTGCAGCTGTTGACCAGACGATGAACAGAAACACGCTTGTAGGAAGCTTCACTGTATTTGTAACGAGCACAAAAAGCCGGAGCCACTTCAGTGCACAGGATGAATCATCCTGCTGCTGCTGCTGCTGCTGAGGAAGCTTCTTCCTCCTGGAACTGAAGCAGGTCAGAGCCGGACGACGTTTCTGTTCAGACACAGACGAGTCAAACTCTGAGCCTCATTTCAATGTTCTTTCATGACGAGAATCAAACGCCCACAGCTGACAGGCTAGCTGCTTAAGCCTAATTAGAATGTGGATTATAGAACTGTTACAAAAATAACATTGATTTTATAGAAATTACTTTCATAGTGACAGATGAGACATTTGTTTATCGTGACTACATTATTACCATTAATTAAATCTTCACAAAGAAGTATAGTGCCGTGCTCCATGTCTTTTCATAGCACTAAATGACAGAATCTCTGCTAAAACAAAGGCAGCCATTTCGTGGGCTAATAGCTTTTGTCGCATTTGACATGAGAGAGACAAAGGCCTCTTGACAGAAAAGACTTGGTCTGATGAGAAATCGCTTTATTTGTTTATTTTCCTGCCCTGTCTGTGAGTGGCTTTTCTCTGCTGCTCAGAGCTGGAATCAGAAACAGTCAGAAAACAGCCAGCCAACAATGGGAAACAGCCACATTAAAGGCAACTTTAGACCATACATCCATTAAAGTGTCTCCAGGAGCCGTTTATACAATATTTATGTTCTTGTTTAACGTCTGATTCATCCCACACTTTTGTTCCAGCGAGAAAAAAAAGGTTATTTTAGATATTTTGCTGTGTTGTAATGGAAAAAATAGTGTTTTTTTCCCCCACCAAAAACACCGTTTAACCTTTCTATGGCAGCGTTTAAACAACCACATTCATAAAGAAAAATCTTTTTTCAAATAGTGTTTCTGTGTGATTTCTGTTTCACAGCAGCAGTCTGGATTTCTGCTGCAGTTTGAATAAGACAGAATCTGGACAAAAGAACAGTTGGTTGTTTAAGTCATCGAGCAGTTTGACTTAAGTAGCCTGCAAACTGCTGTGAATTCTCTGACTGGACGTCATGGTGTGATTAAGGTGTTTACATGTCTACAGTAAAGTTAGCATTCACTATTATTGTTATAGCGCCACCATTTGTTCAAATACTGACAAGTTAGTTCCTGTGATCTCCAGAAACAGAGAAACGCACTGAGTGGTGAGGATTTGAGATATGAGACAAACACAGAGGTGACAGCAACAGGTTTGAATCTGGTTTCTGTTGAAAAGGTGTTTTAGCAATGAGGGTTACGGCGTCTGATAAATGGCAAAGCGCTGCAAAAACACAACAGATGCATATGAAAAAAAACACAAACACGTAAAACAAATGCAAAAAAAACACTGCAGGACAAAATCTGTTTAAATTACAGAAACGAAGCAGAAGCAAAAGAAAAATGCTGCGAAAAACACACAAAAACCCCAAAGAACTGCAAATTCACTCTCTTTTCTTCACATTTGCTCCTCTTTTCTCTCCCTGGCCTGATCTCAGTCTGACCACCTAACATTAGGTGTCCAATATGAGTGAAAACTATGGTTAAATTAAATTAAAACATAATACGGAAGTAGTAATGCTCTTCTATGTTATTGTAAAATATGATCAAGTGAAGAATTGTCAAGTGAAAAACTACATTGAGGAAAATGTATCTTTCACTCTCTTCTTTGTGTGATTTAATATTTGCAGCATTTTTCTTTTGCTGGTTTGTAAATCTTTGCTTCTGCTTCGTTTCGGTGATTGCAGATTTTTTTGTTGTTGCATTTGTTTTATCTGTCAGTGCGTTTTTGGTTTTGCATCATGTCTGTGTTTGCAGCATTTTGCCGGTAACGGCCACCGTAGAAGATGGATTCACTCCTTTTATTCTTCATCTGTTTAACGAGGGAAACGACTGAGGAAGCTTCAACCGAAAGAGGATGTCTCACTCTGCTGGAAAAACAGAAGCTCTCTCATCCTCCCAGCAGCCAAGAGGCCAGTTCTTTATCTGACTCACCCACCTGCTGCTGCTGCGTTAATAAAATACTGTCAAATGATGGAAACATCTGGTAAAAACACAGAAATATTCTATTACTGCATTTTTTTTCTTTAATTTTACATGAAATTAAAAATAAAGCGTTGACTCTAGTGATCATTTCATCAGCTGTTATTCAGTCCTGTGTCAAATTATGAGTAAAATAAAACAAACTATGTTTATCTGGTTATATTGAACAGTCTAGTTGAGCCAGAACCAAAAATAATTAATTTTAATCAAATTTATTTTGCATCAGATTCTTGATCTTTATCTGATGATCAGAGAATTAACGAATAAATATTAACAGGTTTCAGAAATAAACAGGAACTGACATGATTAAATATATAATTCAATGATTTTACATGAATCTTATTTATATTTAAAGCAATAAAATTATACATCATTGAATATATTTGATATGAATCTATTATTAAGATCATATTCAGTGCAAAATGTTATTTTACTCTATGTGTAAATTCACTGTTCGTGTGGTTTTGAAAAACAGGAGAAACAGAAGAGAACAAATGTCTCAAAGAATAGATCCATATATATAAAATATAAAGTCTGAAGTTTCCTCTGGTGCCTTGAGACGATGATTTGGGTCCAAATTGCTGCCTCATCAGTGGATGGAGGCTGCAGCTCCGTAATGTGTTAGATGAGAGGAAAAGTAAAGCTCCAGTAAATTAGAGAATTCCAGCAGCAGGATGGGAAGATGTTTTTAGGGTTTTATCACATGTTGTATTCTCCGTGTTTGGCTCTCAGATGGCCCCGGCTCCATTAAGTAATTTCCTTCAGTTTGCTAAGAGGCTTTTAGACCGTGTTTGCCTCCCTGACACTTGCACAAAAGGAAAAACATCATCACCTCGTGGCTTCACGGCTCCACACATTTCAACAGAATAATCAGATTCACAGTGGAGCCTCAACACCAGGATAACACACAAAGAGCCGGCAGCACAGGCTGAGATCACATAATGTCATCACAGAGGATCAATACCAATCATAGTAACAGTTGATCAATATCACCACACTACACACAGCAGCTGATCAATATCACCTTAGAGATGACACTACACACAACAACTGATCAATATCCCCATGGAGACAACAATACATACGACAACTGAACAATATCACCAAGAAACAACAATAGCCAGAACAGCAGCTGATCGATATCACCTTGGAGACTATGCTACACACAAACGATCAATATCATCACGGAAACAATGCTACACAAATTTGCTGTTGTTTATAGTAATAAAACAAACAATTGCTATAAGCATCTGTTCTACACAACAACTCAGAACTAAATCAATCAATAAATGGGCTTTTATTCTGTGTGTGGGCGCTCTAACTTCCTGTTAGCCACCTGCTAACATGAATTGTGAATATATTAATATACTCCTAAGGTATTCCCAACTGAGTCTGATCAAACTAAATGATCAGATTCTGATGTTGAAAGAGTCTTTTCACAGCTTGTGTGACACTCTGCAGTTTATTCACCGTCACCAATAAACATTAGCAACATAGACTAATCAATAATTAAGCTGTGATTGTGTGATCAAATCACAACAAACACAGAAAAGACAAAAAGATCAGTAAGTGATCATGATCATTTAATCTAAAAGAGGAGCTGGAAACAGAGCAGGGATATTTGCGCTTGATCAATAACATTTAATTTACTGACGACAATAGTTTATCAATAAATAAACAATGTGTTTAAGCACTAAACAGAAATATTACAACATTCTAGGAGTCTAATTTGTGGTATTGAATTTTCAATAAACAGAAACAGTTGAATATGGAATATGAATTATTGACTGCCAACAACCCGACCTTTAAATAAACATGAATTTTAACTGAACAATAGGTTAATTTGTGTGATTTTATATTTTCTTAACTGTTCTTGCTTTACAAATTATAGTATTCAGTAAATAATCAGAAATACTCAGCTCATTTACGGATATAAAAGTACAGAAATATTAGAAATAAAACATATTTAAAGGATTAAAAGTAAGAGAAACACTTTTATAGAAAATCTAGTAACTGATATGATAAATGCCCATAATAATTATTAATACTGATGAATCATGTCTAAATATGATTATACATTTAGCAGGTCCAGCTCAGGTCCCTCCCAGGGGTGAGTAGTTGAGGGGTCAGACATGATTAATAGAGAGAAGATGTTCTCTCACCTCTTAATCATGTCCAGTATAACAAGTTTAGTCTTTTTGCTTTCATTAAATCATCATTTCATGTAACCGTTTATTCCTAAAGTAACTAAATACCCAAGCAAAGCATGTGTTTCAAAACTGTCCATCAGTACTTCTTAATTTTGTCTATGGAAATTCTATAATATATATATAATTATTCATCATGTTTTTTTCATGACTGAATTGTAACTACAAAAAATGTCAATCCTTTTCTCAAATAACCTAAAGCAGACTCATCCTGCAGATCCTCACGTGATGATCATGTGACTGTCACATGATCAGTCACGTGACACTGAACAAAACGCAGAGGCCAGAACCTTCACAGATTCTACAGAACATGAAACATCGGTCATTCCGCAGACGCTGATTCCATGGATGCATTATAAAACTATTTTATTATATATTATAAAACTATATAAATATATCTAATACATCCATGGCTGATTCACGCCTTCAACCAGTCAGCTGACTGTGAGTGAATCAGCTGACTGTCAGCTGACCGTCTGATCCCTTCCGATTCTAAAATGATAACACGACACAGTATAAATCCATCAATCTAACGTTTACGATTGATTATAGCACGTTTATTAAATCATTTTAACGATATCATCATAATATATTTCGTTATGTGCAGCCAGAGCCTGTTTGGCCGCTGTTAGCATTTAGCAGTTAGCTTAAGGCTAGCTTTGCTGTTTGACACGAATGACTTTGCTGCAGTTGTTTTTATAAATTAAGCGTAATTAACACGAGAGATGTTGTCATGACGCTCACCAATGACAGCATTTAATTAATAGCAGTTTGTTTGTTTTTTTGTTTATCAGTAACCTCATACACGTCTCGACGTTTCCCGTTATAATACGATCTGGGTTGTTTTCTTTCCGTTCCTGGTGGTTCCTCCGTTAACTCATCAAGGAGCAGCAGAGCTCAGCTACAGCTGCGATTGTTATCTGTCTCGACGGGGTTTTATTTTCTACTATAATCAGTATTTTTCAATGAAATTAAACTGATTTATCCCCGCATGTGCCTCTATTTCTTACAGGTGTAATTCCGTGTTTGACCTGTTCTACAGTGGACCAGAGATGGGGGCGCTGTGGAGCAGAAACACAGCAGGTTTTACAGCGACGTTAAGAGATTAAACACAATTTTAATTAAAAAAAACTGCACTATTGAAGAAAAATATAGCGTAGTTTCAGATAACAGCCATGTCTTTAAGGAAAACTCTGTTTCTTTATGATTGGCACATGAAGGTTAAAGCAGAAGCGAAATTAATGAAGCCCGGATCTTATTTCTGAGGGGAAACGCTCAGACTCTCCAGGCTTCTCTGCCTGAGATTCTAACGTTGTAAAATTAGAAATAAAATAAATTATCTATATATTGTAAACGCCCTGATTAACCTATTTTAACTTTATTTTTCCGGCATAGTTGTTTTCTTTCCTGCCGTCCCCACGTCCCCTGAATGCAGCACAACAACCTTGCAAGAAGCTAACATCTGGAGCTAATGCTACACCCTGCAGCCCGTGGCTAACTGCACTCACTCAGCCGGGGTTGGGAGATGTAGTTGCGGGTCACAGCCTGCGTATGGGTCCGGGCGGAGGCCGCCAGGCCGTTGTCCATCCTGTTCGCCACCAAAGTCGCCATCGTCGGGGTAAAAAAGAAGGGAAGTGGAGCAGCTAACGGAGACTGGATATCAGGGCTTTGCTAGCTGGATGAGTGACAGCGAAGCAGCTGGTCACATGACTCACAGGGACCCGGATGTTGCAGCAGAAGGGACGTCAGCACGCACGTGACGTATAGAGACTAGTGGGAATTTGATCAACAATCCGCAGGCAAGTTAATACTATTACTACTATTACTACTAAAAAAATAATAACAATAATAATAATTATTATTATTATTAGTAGTAGTAGTAGTATACACTTTATTTACAAATAACATTTCAGCACAGGGGGATTCAATTTTCTTCACACAATGTATTAAAATCAACATGTAGACAGAGAAAACACAGAAACAATTGTTTAAGAATTGTGAAAAAATGTTTTTAAAAAAGGAACAGTAGAAATAAATTGTGACATTAAAAATCACAGTCAAGAATAAATCAGTGTTTGATTTAATAAACAGCAGCAAAGAACAAATATTTTAAACCCAAACCAAGATCTCTAGACTCTCTGATCCACCTGTAAGGACCTGAGTCTAGCTGAGGTTTTTCAGATCCTGCTGAGATGTTAAACCTTTAATTATTAATCTGTCAGCTGATATTGATGATTTTAATAAAGCTGCTGAGATTCAGGCCTGAGTCCAGGACCCTTTTTACATATAGCCGCCATGATGGTGTGGAGCAGATCCTTCATTTAATCAGCATTTTACACTTCAAAGTTTCTACTGGTTTGTAGTTTTTGTCTTCACTAACTGAAGCTGTGCTGATTTTTATTATTCTTCTTTGGCTTAGAAAACAGCGACTTTGTTTAACTGAAGAAAGTTCTGCTCATGCAATTATTTGTTTGATGCGCTTACTCTGTATTGATAAAGTCCCCTGGTGAGGTGTTTTTTGTACATCTGTGTTCACTGCATAGTTACAGAAATAGAATTAACTGTTTCAATGATCTGAGCTTGTGGGAGCATGAGGAACAACAGAGGCCCCAGAATGGAGGCTTGGGGAACTCCACTGATATATTTGTATGTTCAGTGAGGCAATCTCTGTCCTTCAAGGAGGATTCAAATCAGTTTAATGCCAAGCCAGAAAGTCACTGACACCAGCAGAATCAGCTGTTTAGTAGATGACAGCAGCCACAAACTGAGCTGTGCTGATCATCCCATAAATGTTCCTGACAAATGGGCTGTATAAAGTGAAATAAATAATAATACATAATAAATGAAGACGTTACAACAGA